>JAHWFP010036668.1:3459-17399 GCA_023313725.1 Lithobius niger
CCCCCCCCCCTTCCAGGCATTATGTAATTTGTGAACCACCACTCCAATAGGTACAGATGCTTGACGGATGATACACTAGAGGGTGTCTTAAATTTATCGGTTTATTAATTGTTGAACTTCTTTGTTGGTGTTTAACTGATTGTTGAACTATTTACAATCATTCTTATATGTCGCTATTGTTGAAATTAAGCGCCTTTTCCCTCCTGGAGTTTTCCAGCTATTGTCCCTCTCTCCACCAATCATACCGATGACAGATTTCGGTTAACACTCGTTAAAACAAAACAACAAAACAAAACCACCTTTTTAAGTTCCAGTGTCATTACTGCTCCCTTAAAACAGAAAACCCAAACTAAACTAAATCTTTTCAGATTAAACCATACCGGTATTTTTCATGGTATATAGTACCATTGTATTTATTTTAACAATTTAAAACTGAAACTTTGCTTCACTCTTATTATCCACCACCACTTTGCACAATTGTATCAATAAAAATCCCTGTAAACCTTTTCTGCCTTTCCAACGACGGCACATTTTTTTTCCTGTGAAGAGCAGTCATAAAAAAAAAATACAGTCACTGAATAGGCAGAAAAAGGAATTATCTCCGTTACTTCTAGCAACGTTAATTGCCTTTGCTTTATTTTTCTTAGGCTATAACTTTATTTTTGTACTGGGAACATATTTTTATTTCTTTTTTTTTAAATTTAACGCCCAAGAAATCGTTAATTTCCCTATCAGTTCCCAGTCTTTCTATAGAAGCGTTCCCTACGAAGGTAGTGACACCTAGCGGCGATCCTCGGAACTGCTCTGGAGAGAGAACTACATGCGCTTTCCCGGGATTGAACAGGCAGTGTGTAGAGTAGGCAGTGTCTGAGCACGTGAATAAACCAAGTAAACGATGAACTTGCGTTTCCTTTCGACTATCCGGGCACAGACGATTGAATGAAGGGAATCTGACACTGGTTGGCACAGTGGAATTTAGACATAATTGAACATAAAAACACAAATCCACCTTAGGACATCAATCGTTGATCTACTGTTGTCCTATACTCAGAACATCTGTGTACAATATCCACTTTTCATATTTGCGCACAAATGTTTGAGGAAGACGAAAGAGTCGCCGAAAGTTTAACAATAGGACCACAGTAGACCAACGATTGGTGTCCTAAGGTGGATTTATGTTTTTATATTCAATTATGTCTTCTAAAATTCCACTGAGCCAACCGGTTTTTTTTCAAGTTTATTGTAGAATCTAAACTTTTGTAACTATGTTGTGCTTTTAGGACGTGTTTGAGTTAGGGACACATATGTTGGCAATTCGTTGTCGTATGGTTAAAAGCAGTAAATAAAACACTGTTAACTAAGGACGCCGTCAGCAGACGTAGTTCCAGTACGGTGATTTAAGAGACTGTTGCTTAGCTAGGCTAGGGTGAATTACTCCTTACCAAATGCTGGCACAAAGCTGAACTATGTAAAAGCTCCTAACATGTCAGTTCTGTCGAGGCTGCTGGGTCTATTTTCATAGGGAGCGGGCCCAGTTGTAGAAATAACGGAAACTCGCTTTGAAGTCTGATGCACTGTGTACGATCTGGTTTGATCATAGGCTGCTGGAGGAATCGCCCCAAAGTGTGGCGGCTAGGTAGCATTGCCTGTAGCCCTGCCAAAAGGGAAGTTGGCAACTTCACTCGAGAAGGAAATTGAGTGTTGGTTCATGCAGCCTAGTGTAACAAACTGTTGCATGTAACGTGGCCCACCACGAAGCCGACCCTTGTAGTGTACCTTGCAGTTATGTAAACGATATGGCACACTGCCAACAGCTGCCAACCCAGCTGAAGGCCGTGCAATTGGTCGCTGTGCATGGAGCAAGTTCACCTGTTCAAAACACCTCTGTCCGCTTTCTGTGCACGGTACGTTACTGATTGCTGTGCAGGAGCCCATTGTCTGCGCGTGTATAAAAGACGCCTGGGAATGCCGGATCCTCACTTAGTGGGTGTTTAGTGTTTGGCCTAGCAAGTCGAACTCTGGAGTAAGCTAGGGCTTGTACAACTAACCTAATTTGTCACCACTGCTTAATGTGCAAGTGCTCGCTGCATTGTCATCTACCTATGCTTTTAAGATAGATTGAGAATTGAGCCTGAAAACTTGAATCTTGCCTGTGTGTCTTGTTGAGTGTTACGTATTTTGGTGGCCGTTTGGGATCTGAACTAAATGTCGAGGTGGTTTCTGAAAATTGGGGCCTCGGCTGGGAATCTGGCCAGTTTGGAGGCTTACAGATCGCTAGCTACACCACTGTTTATGCTTCCATGCTAAGCTAAAACTTAGGACCTTAGACTGACCTTCGGGAGGGTTTCATTCACTAGCTGCTGCGAATATTTTTCTTTTCCGGCCTAGGCTAAAAACTTGGGAAATGAATAAAAATATAACGTGGGGGCTTGGCTAGTATACTGACTTTTGGGGATGCTTTCGGTTGACCAGCTGCCAGTTTTGTTTTTTCTGGGCTACAACATTGAAATAAAATAAGAAACCCACTTTTCTTTCGCTAGAAAGGAAAGTAAAATGTTGCAGGACTATTGACTTCATAGTGGGGCATAAACATTCCTGTTACTATGTGAGTTGCAAAAAGCTAAAAGTGAAGGAGTTAACAGAAATAAGGGCACACAATCCTACACAGTAGAACACAATAATGTTCACTCACCGAGTTTCATGATGCCCACACTGCTGGTTTTCGAATCCCGAAGGAAATTTTCTGCGAATTATCTTGTTCGTCTTCATCAGAAGTTAGTTGCTAAAATACTAAGAGTCACTACTTGGCCGTTTTGAAATTTGCGCAAGTATTGAGCACCACTGATCTATATCTTCCATTGCATCTAGAGTGCCCACTTTTTGTTAAAGTTTTGACGCGAGCTTGGCCATACCAGTCTCAATGTTTGCATGTGCAGGAGTTTAGATGTTTATAAGTGGCACACTGTTCATAGAGAAATGCTGGATTGCCAGTGACTCCAGTGCCCTGGGCTTGTAGTCGTCGTGCGCGTTTGATTTTAAAAGAACAGAAGCTTCACCCAGGAGATGCCATGTTTTTTCTCTTGTGGCGGAGAGCAATTCCTTACCTCTCCTTTTCCCTCGAGGTATCTCCTACGTGCTCTTTTGAGACACGCATGGCATTTGCGACGTGTTTCGCTAATGTATACTACACTACATTTGCAACAAGGGACGCAGTATACGACTCCATTCTAAGATAGATTTGGATCTGGTATTGTCTCCGGCGTTAGGGCAGTGACGGGGGAAGAATTGGTGGAGGGGAGGGGGCTGGACGAGCAAGCTGTGTATTCAGCCTGGTAGCATAACGATGGGTTGGAATTGGTGGCAGTGAGGGTAGGACAGCTACGGTCCCTCTTGGCTTTCAGTAACTTCAACAAGTTTTGAGGGTGTTTGAAAAAGCAGCGCACACCATGGTCCTTGAGAACTTTGTGTATCGCCTCACTTCGCCCAGGAATGTAAGTGACAACTTTCGTAGGGACTAAACTACTACAGCCTGCACTACTTGCTCTGGTTCCGTCTCTCATGGGCTCAATTGGGCTCCGTGTTGACAGGTTTAGCCGGTTAATGGAGTTAGAGAAACTTAATTTTTGCAAGCGCGAGAAGTCTCTTCAAAGTTGGGGGGGGGGGGGAGGAATGTGTTACAATCCTTCAAAATTCATTTGCGACAATTGCCTTCAGTTGGGAGAGTGGGAGGTTCTAATGAAAAAGAATCGCTCACCCCGAGTACGAAAGTTTTTGGTAAGGTTCATAAGCAATACCTTCCTTATCCCTGCTGAGGTTAATGCCGCGGAAAGGTAAATGGTTTCCAGCATCTTTCTGTGTGGAGATGATCAATTCCTGGCACCCATCACTTCCTTGGTGAGAATCGCGAAAACATCGTCCGCCAAGAAAGTGCTTTCTACCATCCTCTCTGAACTCAATTTCAGGCATCGTCTTCACACATGAAGAAGAAGCTGTAAACCACTTAACCATTCCTCAACGTTAACTTTAGCAGGGATAAGGAAGGTATTGCCTAGGAAAATGAACCTTACCAAACAGCTTCGCACTCGGGGCAAGCGATTGCTTTTCATTCGAGCCACCAGCGCTCCTAACTGAAAGCAATTGTCGCGAATAAACTTTGCAGAATTGTAGCGTATTCCTCGGTTCTCCACATTGCGAAGAGGTTTCTCCCGCTTGCGAAAACTTAAGTTTCTTGTTGCTGGAAAAAACTACAACCTGTTAATATTTGTATTAGTTCATCGAACGATGCTGTTTTTCTGGAGGTTTTTCGGTGCTCAGTAACTGCTGGCGCCGTAACCCGACTGTGCGGACTGCGCAGCCCCTCGCTATATAAGCGCATTCACACATTCGTTTGGCCATCATATTTCCTCCAGAGCGTGTCCTCACCAGTCTGTTTCCCGACATTCGTCCTGAAGATCTTCCAATCACTTCTCTTGAAGAACTTCGCCACCTATCCAGAATCGGAATTCTTGGCTGCTGAAGTAAAAATGGACTTTGGAACCGTCCTTCATATCCCCAAGCGTGCCGAGATTCCTACTTTTGTACTTCTCGACAATGACAAATGCATTCGTCTTGGCATAAGAGCTGCATCGCAAACCGACGTTTTGAACACTGCAGTTAACGCACTATGTGAAAAATTTTCTTCCGGCCCTTCTCAGTCCGAAATCAAAGAACTGTCAACTCTCATCTCGCAACTATTTCAGAAGACATGCTTTGCGACTCATCATTTGATGAACTGGTTCATCCGAGCATTATCAAACAACACCCTCCCAATGCGTGACATCGCACTATGCACTACCTCAAATTTGAACGACTCAACCAAACACAAGCTGTGCAATCTACCTCTTCACGAGTCTGACACTCTGTTCCATGGACTCATCCCTATCTTAGCTCCTCACCTTGATGTATCCAGGAAACACACAGCATCAAAGAACGTTGGCCCTTCAAGGAACTTTCTAAACCATATGTTAACATGCTTTTTCTCAACCAACACAGCACCGAAAATTAGCCCAAAACAAAACCCCAGTCTTCCAATGCTGACAACCGTCGCACGGAATCAAGCCAGCCTTTTCATTCCAACTATTCCTTTCGATCCTACTCAATCAAAAACAAAAATTGCAATGATAGAGGAACAACCCCGGACAGAAAGAGCCAACACTCATCCCCTGGCAAGAAAAACTACCCCAGAATGGACCAATGACTCCACCAACCCACTACAACACCCAGTTGGTGCTCATCTGCTACACTACCTCCCCGCCTGGAAAAAACTGACAAACAACCAACAGGTCCTCTCCATAATCCAAGAAAAAGATGGCTTCCTTCCGGCATTCATCTTGAAACCACCTCTAGCTTGCTCCCCACCATGGGAACCTTTGTCCCAAGCAACTCCAAAATTATTTGCCAAAATCAACATTTTACTCGAGAAGAAAGCAAAATTACAATGTCACCCCCCTTTCGGACCAGGGTTTTACAGGCACATTTTTCTCCGACCCAAGAAATCGGGAGGAGAAAGGATGATTTTCAATCTGAAACCACTAAACCATTATATGGAAAAACCACCATTTCAAGATGGAGACTTTGGAATTAATTCACTTTTCACTAAAACCCAACAACTGGTCTGTATCAATCAACTTAGAAGATGTCTATCTTCATGTTCCCCTCCACGCTTCCATTTAACATCTCTTCCATTTCCCGTACCAAGGCAAAGTTTTCCAATTCTGCTGCCTACGTTTTGGCCTGAATGCAGCCCCGAGGGTCTTCACATCCTAAAACCCATCCTAGCCCACCTCCACCAAAATCAAATGGAAGCAAGCACCTACCTCGACGACTGGTTACTGAACCATCAAGATCTAGCAAAACTTCCAAGCAACAAGGATTACACAATCAAGCTCTTCAACCATTTAGGCTTCGGTGTGAACCTCAAAAAGTCAAGACTTCAACCAGCACAGGATTTCATTTTCCGAGGTGTAGCATTCAACCTGACATCAGCAACCATCCTGCCTTTCCCGGACAGGATGGAGGACATCATTCGTCATGCACATCTTTTCTGGAAACAACCAGACCACTCCTTAACGGAACTAGATCCCCAAAATGGACTCCATGGTAAACCTGATCCCCTATGGCAGATGGATGACCAGACCACTTCATCATTACAGAATCGACTCGTGGAAACTGGAGCCTACCACCCGCACCACCGTCGTCCAGCAGGCCCGGACTTTCCAGCGGAAACACTTCTATGGTGGTCCAATGTCCACACCCTTTCTCAGTCATTTCCACTACACGAATCTCAAGCAGATCTTCTTCGCTAACCGGTGCCTCTCTGGAGGGATATGGGAAGCCCACATCGGTCACTTGAAAACAGCAGGAACTTAGACAAACCAAGACATGAATCACATCAATGTCCAATAACTTAAGGCAGTCCTCAACGCATTTCTGCACTTCCAAGATCTCATCCAGGAAAAGTGGTACAAATCCAAGCAGACAACACAACAGCAGTGGCCTGCATCAGAAAAGAAGGTGGAACGAGATCACGCAAACTGCACGAGATAACCTCGTCAATCTTCTGCCTCTGCATCCAACTTAACACAATTGTCCTCTCCCTACACATACCAGGCAACAGGAATCTGATTGCAGACTCTATCCCGGAAGAAACCACCGACAGGGGAATGGATGTTAAAGAAATCCATCTGCGAATCCCTTTTCAACATTTGGGGTACCCCAATGATAGACCTCTTCGCTAAGAGGCACAATGCCAGACTTCCCCCCTTCGTAAGCCCAGTCCGTAAAAAGAGGGCATTAGCAGTTAACACCCTGACCTTCCCGTGGAAGACCCCTTACGCCTACCTCTTCCCCCTGTTCAAGCTGCTCCCACAGGTCCTGGATAAGATCTCACAGTCAGGCTGCCTTTCCTGCTAATAGTTCCGAACTGGCCATCAGCAGCATGGTTCACGCTCCTTCTAAATCTTCTAGTGGATGATCCAAGAAGCCTACCACTGGTGCAGGACCTTCTAACTCAACAAAAGGGAACCAAATTCACCAAAACCTCACCGCACTACATCTGCACGGGTGGCTACTATCATCAAACTCCTCAGAAAGGCAGGCATAAATAAGGAAGAAGCATCCAGTTCGCAGACCTCGCCATCAAAACTTCAACCAACCAAATCTACATGTTCATGTTCTCAATGTAATCGTGAATGTGCCTCACTTTCTCCTGCTTTCATTGGCTGCAGTTTCAGAGATTCTTTTTGCCATCCATGAAGACCATTGCTTTTCCACAAATCTAAATAAAAACAAGAAACGTCCACGTTCCCTGCTCAAGACCCAAGGCCGCCTCACCAGACCGGCTAGAATTCTCTTTCTTTCAATTGCAAGCTACGGCTATAAGTGATATAACGAAGACAAGCGAGCCTCCCCATCTCATCATCACAGTCAGCTGGACCTCTCTTGTCTCTGCAGTTCAAGCCCACGATGGTTCCCTCACACCACCCTAGTTGTTAAGAAGTTCTAAAAAAAAAAAAGAGTAAGACAAAGAAGAAGGGGGTAACGCACAACTATCAACCCCTCTCCCCCTCAAGCCAAGGGAGGGAAACAAACTCCCCAGACAGCCCAACCATACCCAACTGAAGCAGTCCACCAGACCGACCGGGTCTGGCACAATATAGAGTCATTTCTCTTATAACATGCACTTCAGACTGCTTCCACTTGTCTTGTGGTTGCCTCTTTACTCTCTTTCGCCACACTATGACTGACTGAATAAGTCAACCAGGCAGACCAAGGGTGCTTTTGAAATTTAACCTGGTTGGATCAAGCAAAACTTAACTCTCATTGCTTCTACACATCACGAATTAGTATCATTTTTAACCCAAAAGCATCATGAGAATGATTCATCATATTGACTCTCATTCACATGACAACAATAAACAGTGTTATTTTGAACAGCAAGCAGGAGTTTATTTACTTAATTGCTGTTAAGATACGTTGAAGATTTAATCACTAATTTTTTAAGCTTATTTATAGAATTATAACACTAAACTTTCTTCCACCCAGCATCGAACGCAACATAAGTTATCCACCGGACACAGCGAATTAATGCAACGACCCTCCCCCCTTGTTTCTATCTCGTTTCTGATTGGTCGATAGTTGATTCGTTTGCAGTGTTGGCCCCCTGTATCCCCAGTTACCCTAAGAAACCAAGCTCGGCGATCATGGTTTGTTAGGTTGCGTGGTTTATTGCTGCAGTGTAATTTGAATGCTATATGTACAGGCAATCGTCTACGATTAAGCTAGATCTGGGGATTATGACGCGACATTTCGCATGACATACATAATTATTGCATGCAACAGCGTGTTTCTTCGCAACCTGAGTTACATAGGTCAATTTTAAAAGGCACCCTAGGTCTGCTACAATTCAGGGTCATTTCTCAGGACAACAAAATAGTATTTGAAAGGTACTATCCTTCATTACATATAACACGTTCGATATTTTTAATTATTTGCTTACAGATTTAACTTAAAGATAAAAAACATGCATTTGCTTGTCCTTAAATTTCGCTATAAACGTACATAAACTTCTAACGCTTAGATCAATCGTTTTAATGCCTATGTAAGTTCTTGTAGTACATAGAATTACCTTTAATTTGGTATTTAGAACATCTATTTCGGTCCCATAGAAGTGGAGTAACGAATACGCAAGTATATGGGTAACATACGCAATTTCTTAAAATGAACACACTGTAGTACAGTAACTAGTTGGTAAAGGACAACAAAATGGTCTGATGCTTCATTTTCTGGAAACTACCAAATGTTCTCCAGTTATACTTAAATAGGTGCTAGGCCTACGTTACTTCCATTTAAAAACGAAGTAGCAGTCATAGCAGTCAAAATGTGTCACGATTTTCGATTAGAATGTACTCCTTCAAGCGTCCTACTTAACTTAAATTGGTATAGTTAGACTTTTCTGAAAGGTGATGATGTCTTCTTTCCACCAAGGCTAATAAATTTATTTATCTTTCATATAGGTCGTCTTACGCCCATTTGAAGGTGAAGTGATACTGTCGTAGCGGTCAACACGTGTCGCGATTTTTGTCTTGAATATACTCCTGCAATCGTCCTAGTTAACTTAATGGCTATACTTAGACGTATCTGAAAGGTGGCGATGTGTTCTTTCCACCAAGGTTGATTAAATTTATTTATCATTCATAGTGGCCCTTCCATGTTGATTTAAAGGTGAAGTGTTAATGTCATAGCATTCAAAATGCATAGTGATTCTCGAATTAAATGTACTCTTTCAAACTTCCTAATTCTCATAACTAGGATATTATAAAGGGCGAGTCAGAAATATTGACCTTTAATGCAGCCCATCATTCACTCGTTAATTAGTAATGTACGGAGATGAAAGGGGGTATAGAAATTATCGAATTCAACCACTCAGTATTGCCCTTAATTAAGTTAATGATGTAATTAGGCTTAATTGGATGGTATGTATGCATTACTTCCAACAAGGAAAACACAAATAAATAATGTTTAAATGCATAATTTGTACACATATTCCAATAACAAAACAAACCATACATGTACCACACATGTCTTGCCTGTCAGCCAAATTCCATTTAAAATACAGGGTGTTATGTTTACAGCTGTTAAATGACATGTTAAACACCAAAACGAATGGGATAATGAGAATCAGCATATTGAAATATCTAAAACCACTATTAATTTTCTTTAGTTAAAAAAAATATTACTGCACAAAGGAATTTTAAAAACAAAATAGGAAAATGGCCATAACGCGACTCATTTTTAAGATGTCCCATAAATACACCGAGTTAAGTTAAATATATAGGAAGACTGCACATGTACTTAAAAAATTGGGAGTTTCGCACTAAAATTAGAACATGTATAGGTAAACCACGATTTTAGAGCATAAGGTAGATTTTTCCGTTAAATATGTATTGAAACGTTCTTGTAGCAAATTTTCTGCCAACATTGTGCCTAACCAGTACGTTATTGATTTGAATGGTTAAGACGTTACCAGTAAAAAAACCTACTTTTTTCGGGGGGGGGGGGGGGGGGGCCCACCCCCATCCACCCTATCTGGGTGAAGATTCAGTGTGTTTCTTTTTTCCATTTGGAGTATAATAACGTACAACTGGTGTAAATTTGGTCGATTTTTCCGGAGGCGAGCAATCGGTCTCTTTTCTGTTCCTATCTATTCTATATAAAAAAAAATACCGCGTTACACATATGTTTGCGTAGCCATTACTTCACTTCTATGGGACCGAAATAGATGTTCTGTATACCAAATTAAAGGTAATATTCTGTACTACAAGAACTTATGCAGGCAAAAACTATTTGTCTAAGCGTTAGAGATTATTTTACGTTTATTGCAAAATAGTAGGAAGAGCAAATGCATTTTTAAGTCTTTAAGTTAAAATTTGTTAGTAAACCATAAAAAATATCGAAATAACTATCCTATAATGAAAGGTAGTACATTTCAATTCCTTTTATTTGGTATAAAAAAAAAGAAAAACGGATTAGTAGAAGCCGAAATATAAAACATGTTGGAAAACCTCTAATTAGTGCCATATTTTCCAAGATGGCGGCTCATTTCCAGTCTTAAAATTGCGAAGAAAATTTGATAACGTTTATATCTTGCTTCTTCACATGTTCCTTATTCAGAAAAAAAAAATAGTTACCGCTTCTACTAAAAAATGCCTCCACTCGTTGCATTTTCTGATTTTACTCCTAGCCTAAAAGTGGCTTAAGAGAAGCTGCCAAGTTTCCAAAAGCGGTCGGCCTTTGAAATTAGTGATATCATTGAACCAGGGAAAGGCCGCCAAGGTTAATCCTATTAGCCAAGTCAATCGCACCGAATAATGCTTTGCACGTTAAATGAAAACTTGAAGATTGCTATTGCTAGTAGATTATGATAACACTCGATACAAGCAGCCATTTTGCATTTAATGTTGAAGACAAGCTTTGTCAGGGAAGAAGACGAAACAGTACAACCGGCCAGATGACGAATATATAGTGCGAGATATCAGACTTTCCTGGATTCCATTGGTAACTCCTTACTCCATAGAAAACGGTTTGCTGTGGAATGTTGGTTTTACTGTGTAGTCAGAGAGGTAGCCCAGTGTTTTATTGACATTTTCTGCAATGGTCAAATTTCTGTTTTGGGAGTTGATCGTATCTGTAACATTGCTGCCCCGCATTATGTTAACTTAGAAGGTTATGTACCATTGTAACATCAAAATGAGTAATATGTAAGGGTGAAGGGCTACGTTGAAGAATGATATACAACATAAGGCGTAAGTAGGTGAAGTGAAGAGGGGGAATTATTTGACAGGAAAATGGTGACTTTCCATGCATACGATCTAGAAAGAGATCGAAAATTGGACAAAATATGACTGGTTTCTCATTGCAGGCAGACACCATTTGTATGACATGTTCTGTTTATAGTTTAGTGATACTGGTGGACATGGTATAGAAGCACAGACGTGTAACCTTTTTTGTTAGCATCTTTGCATCTTTCTCACATATGAAGCACTGTTTCATTATTCTGATTAAAGGGCAATTACATCCATTTTGACATGCATGTTTGACTTTTGGATCACTTACACAATAACTAAACATAAGAATTGCGGTAAGAATACGTTACGTACGTCCGATATAACAATTTAATTACTGCATCACCAAAACACGACACGGAGGTCGCCATTGTTTTGCTGGAACGTGCAGAAATTAATAGCGACAGACGGATCTCTTCGATTTCGACTCGCTGCCGATTGAGATAGCTGTATTGACTGTGACGAGCTCAAGCGTCTGACGGCCTTAGCTACACTACACTACACTGCCGGCCAGCTAAAGCCGTCAGGCGCTTGAGCTCCGCACAGTCAATACAGCTATCTCAATCGGCTGCGAGTGGAAATCGAAAAGTGACATCTGTCGGCATTAATTTCTGAGCGTTCCAGCAAAACAATGGCGATCTCCGTGTCGTGTTTTGGTGATGCAGTAATTAAATTGTTATATCGGACGTAAGTAACGTATTCTTATCGCAATTCTTGTGTTTAGTTATTGTGTAAGTGATCCAAAAGTCAAACATGCATGTCAAAATGGATGTAGTTTCCGTTTAACTTGAAGAGTGAATCAATGTGAAGGTGGCAGCCATGAAGTTGGTGCTTGTGAAACTTATCCTGCCCAGTAAGTATAACGTGAATGTAGAAAAAGTTCTCCAAGCAGCATTGTAGAGGCGTGCCATAACTGCTTTCCAGTCCTTTGAAATACGTCTAACTATCAAGAAGGGGACAAAGATGGAGAGCACATTATTTCTGATGAAGGCTAGGCAAGTGGACAATTTTTTTAATGTAAATATTAAGGTAGGAAAAACACAGATTTCTTCTGGATGGTGTAATTGAAGGTATGTCTTTACCCAAAACCTGATTGGAACTATCCTTTCCACCAGTGTATTTGCCAGTGTATTTGGCAGCAGCTGAACTTCAAGTAGTTGTCACTTAAAATTATCAGGACGACACTCACAATCATATGCTCAGCTGGTATGAACACATGTTTTATGCAATTATCCGTTATGAAATTATTTGGCTCGAAAGGTGTCAGTAAAGTCGTGGCTTAAATCCACAGGGAGGTAGTAATCATCACAACTACAACCCCCCCCCCCCCCCCAAATACATAAAAATATTAACCCGGAAATATTATTAAGTAGTCCACAGAACAAAACACGCAGATAATGTATTAAACAGGACAGAAAGCCAAATGGGCTCGATTAGTGTTACATGGCGGCGGTTTTATGCCTGCCGCCTCGCAACGAAAACACCAAATAACGTGAGTTAAGAAGCGTTTCGGAAAATTGTTTCGTCTTGAGGAATCCTTTATATTATTGGCACGGATTATAAGACTGCAATTATTTACTCAAACGATGTCGGATTTAGCTAATCCATTTAGCGTTGTTACCATGGCAATGTCACCTTTGCCATCGCGATTGAGTTCTACCTGCGAGAATGCAAAGGCGAGTCGCTGTGTAAACGCGCCTTTATGCTGGCAAGATATGCTCATCAACTTGTTTTGAATAGAAGAAGGCTTGGTAGTTCTTTTAATAATATCTCCTTTGTGTATGTGCCATTATGTTAATCGTTCTGTCACCACAGTGTTGTGGAGTTAGTGAAATGATGACATTGGGTCTAGCCCCGTATATGTATAAAAGAACAGTTAGCTCAGACACTGGTATTCTTCAGATTAGTAACATGGTCCTTTATTCCTCGTTCCACTCCCGCATATGATGCCTTCTTGCTATTCAACCTCCTATGATGTGGCAATAGCTTCAATCCGAGAACATGTATCGGTGGTTAAGATGCATTGCTACGATAAACAACAGAGATTAGGCCCATGCTGGATCTTGTATCCAAGCCAGGCAAGAGGGGCAAGTAAAGAAACACCTGTACCCAGCCACAAGCTACACTCACAACACAATTTTTTCCTGAAAACTCATGTATTCGAATTTGGCGAAAAGCACATGAATATGCATTGCGGAAAAATTTATAGATAGGCGAGTACACTTTTTATTCAACTTGTTTTGGCCTTTTGGATCTTGTGCAAAATTGATTTTTTTTCTTCTGTTCGTATGAACCTGGAGAAAACTTGTACAATCAAAATATCAAAAAAGACATGTTTAGCGTGAGAAAAAAATTGTTTTGAAAAGTGTGGTCCAAAATCTAGAAATATTCATAAGGTTGTCTAATTAGGCTTTGCCTCACCAAAGGGATGGATGCTCAGAGCATTCCTCCAGAGCACCTAGACATCGTTGGCACCTCTCTCCCAAGTTCAACACCTAGTTCCTAAGGTTGTCTATTTGGGATTTGCCTCAGACCCAAGGGGTGCTCAGAGCATTCTTC
>JAHWFP010036668.1:17409-27888 GCA_023313725.1 Lithobius niger
GGTTGTCTAATTGGGATTTGCCTCAGACCCAAGGGGTGCTCAGAGCAACTCTCTAGAGCACTAAGATATCGTTGGCATCTCTATCCCCCAGTTCAACACCCAAGTAATGCCAACACATGTGCCACGTATCGGGCCCAACATTAATGTCACTTGGCTTGCTTGTGTCTAGGCCTTGTTCGTATGGACTTCTCGTTCGTTGTTATGTTTACTTCATTTGATTTATGTGATTTTCACTTAAACGTGTATGAAACGTCATAATTCAGGACTCAACGTTGACAATCATCAGTCGGTTTTAATAAACTGGTGTGCAAATTGTTAAGAATATCATTTTTAGACGATTCTCCATGTTTAAGAAGCACTGTAAAGTGAAGTACGAGTCAACAAAACGTAAGAAACGAATTTTTCTTTCTTTCTAGAAGTCTTAAAAATATTACAACATACATTAATTTCTTATCTAACAGTTCAGCTGCCTCACATAATAATAATACACAATATTTTTTTTTTCTGGTAAAGTTATCATCACTACACACGCAAATATAATGAGCACACTATTTCGTCGTATTGTGGTACAAGTTATTTGCAGGCCAACTTTCACTTTTTTTTTCTGGTTCCCAAAACCGAGCTGGAGAGTCCAAATAAACTTATGGCTTGTCAAAATTTTAGTTGTTTTAATTACAAAGAATAATAGCTGCTCATATGAACCAATAAGGGAACAGGCTACCATAATTCCAACGGCTAAGCATACCCATCAAAATCGTCGTGGGATACGTGTAGAATAATCCTGGGATTTACAAGAGAATATCTTCGAAACACCGCATTTAAAAATATATGTACAGCAAGAGATTGGCTAACCGTACGTCCAACGACGTTGAGTTAAGCCTTGTGGCTCTACAGCACGTAGAAAAACAGGGGAAAAAAATGACACATATCTCACTAATGGGGTATGTCCCTTTAAAGAAACAAAATTAGTTAATTGTTTGTTTCTAGTCAGACTTACTGGAATAATAAATTGTGGGAAAATGTTTGTTCCGTCTGAAACTGGCTTCGTCTTTATATGTCAGAATAAGTTGAGCCCATTTTACTTGCAGTAAGAATTGATTCCAGACGTTCCTTACACGTAAGTTAGGCCTATTGCAATGGGCAATGACTTCACCAGCTCGGTTACGGTTTACACAAACAAAACCATTTATAGCTGACCTTTAAAGAGCATCGTGATTTCAGCTTACGTAAGAGTTTGTAGCAATGATTTTTGTAACTAACAAGCAAAGATAAAATTAATAAATTGAAAGGCTGGTAGTAATTCCTCATGCATCAGTTAGAGTTGCCCCCTAACAAAAGTCATTAACACTACCATACAACATATCATACAAACCTACAAATTAGAAACCTGCAATGTACTTTTCAAGTTTCATTTGCAGAAACTTCCCATTTCAAATCTTCTAGATACATTTTCCTGAACAGCACAACCAGTTCTGGTGAAACTAACAGTTACATAACATTGCATTCACAATTATGTTTAACAGACCATAACAGACTTTAGGATTTCCATTTTGTTCATGAACAATCACCATAGTAAGATAAGCTTATTACCAATTTCCATTTCATCGTAATATTAATTTAGGAACCAGTTACGTATATTACCCGTCACCCTGTTTTTCTTGAGCGTTGTTGTCATGCTAAAAAATGTTCCTATGGCTTAGAAAAGTGTCGAAAAAAAAGTTGGTTCTTACTCATTTTTTTGAAAATATGGGTGAGAATAACGGTTTTTTTTGTTCTGAACATAGTTCAGTAGTAAAATTGTAGCTTCAAACTCCGCATACATTCTTGCAGCTTGTCACACGGGACATGACAAAAAACAAACAAATAAACCTTGTATTGCGAGGGGAGCAAACTGACCAATGTTGGACCTCAGAACCAACTTTCTTCTCACAAACAGATTTAAATGTACATTCCTCCTGGTTGGCTTTCCTGTATGGCTCTGTTTTGCAAAATACATGAACAAACCCTGAAACGAGCTTTGATAAATTTCAACAATATGTACAGCTTTATGGAAAGCGCAGAGCAAGCTTTTACCTGCCTGTGACCAGAACAGGGTATACTGGACAAACGGACCTAAGCCAACGCCGCACCATGACCACACTAAACTCAAGAACTAACAACCTCAGATCTGGATAAGCCCCTTAAAGGACTCAATTTATTACTTGTAAAGTATGTAACTGGCAAACTCTCAACATAGAGAACAACAAACAACCTTTGGGTATACAATTCTTAAGAGGCTAACTTGTCTTTACATTGGCTCAATGCAAACAAAATAGATTTTATCAGCGACTATAGTCCGAGATCTATTTCAATTTTATCAATGCTTCCATTACAGGATAATCAGGATTACAGAAACTTTTTTTTTTAAAGCCAACATCATTCATAATGCATTGGCTTTTACTGCGTGCTGCCCACAAGGAGCTGCGGCTTTTCCCCGGCGGCCGGGTAAAGTCATCTGTTTCCAATATACATTTACTTTTAACGCCCGTTATATTTTTCTATTACATTATAATATACGAATTAGTTTAAGTTTATTCCTCCATGAATCCTTACGTTCTTTTCTTTTATAATCCTTCAGAAATAATGAAAATAGTGTACTCTTAAAGGATAGAAATTTGTGTTAAATGCATTTCATGTTATCGACTTATATTCGTTGCGTCTTGATCAGAGGCACGAGTGTTTTGTGTTAACAGAAATAAGTACAATGCAACACATTTAAAAGGAACTGCAAGGATTATGTTATTTAAATAGCACTGCTAACATCAGACGACAATAATTATTGTTGCTGCTCAAAGTACCAACCCATATGACCGGGATAGTTAAGCATAAGTATCCAACGCCACTATCAATGTGGCGCCAAGCTAAAGTAACCTACCATCAACAAAATCCCATTGCATCTTTTCTGGTTGTGTTACAATATAATGTCCAACATGTATTAAACAGAATCTGAAGGTGCACTGCACATATCCCAAGATTGTAACTGGCAAGAATCAACTTGGGTTCAACCTTTTGTCGCATCTGTTAGCAGTGCTTGTGTACTATGAATCACACAAAAAAAGTTAGCTCAAATCAAAGTTGCTGAAACCAAAGGCACCACTCTATTTTACAATGTTTTGAGTTAAAAATTATTGCAAGCCAACAATTAATGAAATTCTAACACCTAGACCTTTTGACCAAATACACAAGACAATATTGTGTAAAGCAAAACTAACATTTCTCCAATCTCGTAACCAAAAAATCAACGATTAATTTCTAAAACGTACAAAATTCATTCAACTTATGAAATCCTATGAAAAAGAACCCTGAGTAAACATAATAAATCTTTGTCACTGAAAATATCATACAGTCTATAAAATCTGAGAGTTGCAAGTGTGTTAACAATGGTGATATTTAGTTAATGGCTTTTCATACCACATCATCTTTCACAATAATTGTAAACTGAACCATTCTCAATTGGTTTCCATTTGGTGCCTGCTCTGTTTCACTTTTATTGTTGAATTTAGATTTATTTTTAAAACATTTTTCTACAGTCATAAAGCTTAAGTTATAAATCTAGTCAGCAGATGGCAATTACACTACTGGAATTTATTATACAACACAAAAATGTCTTTGTCTTAATGACCTACTGTAGTAGAAACTGATAGCATTGTCAGCACGCATAAGACACATCTTCTACAATCAGTCCTTTGCATTCGGCACCCAAATTTACAAGAGGCCAAAGTTGAAAAGCTATTAGAACACGGCATGCAGCGGCCATTTCTCTACCTGCAATAGCTCTTTTTGGTAACTCCTGTGCTGTCTAACTCAGCGGTTCCCAACATTTTCTTCAGTATTCCACCCCATGGGGTCTTTTCTGCAGTATTTCTCCCCATTGGCACCAGCACAATCATGCAGTGGTGGCCCACCCCATAAAATGTAATTTCTTGTTGTTCCTGTAATTTTGTAATTTTTATAATTTTTTTAAGACTTGAAAATCTTAAGAGACGTGAAGATGTTATAATAATGTAATTTTTAAAACGATTGACAGCAGGTCTAAAGCTCCATTCGTGAGGACTCTGAGATGCGCAGTTTGAAAAAAAAAAGTTGACCACTGAGATTTATAGTTCGGAGCCAGCAGCAGTTCGCGCCTCACCTGTAGATGATCCGTGCCTCCCAAGTTCCAAGGGAGGCGCACCTCATCGGTTGGGAAACGCTGGTCTAACTAACTATGCAGTGGATGAAGACTTCGTAAAACGAAAAAAATGGTGTAATCTAGACTCTGGAATCATTCCCAGGGGCACAAAGATAGTTAAACTAAGATTGAATGTAGCCTCAACCAATGGTTAACCAACACTATCACTGGAATTGGTGCCAGTAAGACTTATCATATTTTACAAGCCATACAACAATTAAGTGGCGTTACAAACATGGCATACTGGAAGAGTAAAAAAAAAGTTAGTTTTCAATTTCTGTATTCAGGATTAATCCTTATGCAAAGAAATCTCATTATAGAGCTGCCGTGCCATACACTGTAATCATAGACTACCTGGAAAGTTGTCACTTACCAGCCTAGGATGGCCTCGACACAAAATGCCGGCAACCGAAGTTTACAGTGGTTTAAATAAGACACGAGTCCATGAAAATGCACATAGACCACCCGATGGAACTCTTCTCCTAAACCATGCGCCACGACCGTTTACCGTAACGCGTGTATCATGTGACTGTACTAGTCCACTCAGACGGCCAAAGATCCGCTATTCTCGTTCGTCAGTGGTTAACTCATGATGACGTCACGGCAAACAGCTGGGTAGCTCGTGGTATAATGGTCACTTAAATTTCGGATGTTTTAGTGTGTGTTATGCAACTTCTGAAGATTGTGAACGGGAGTAGTAAGCTTCACCACAATTTAAGTGAACATTAGAAATGGTGTACATCATCGTGGTTTATGTGTAATTTCGTGGACTCTATATTTCGTGGTCTCTACATATTTCCAATGCTCTTTGACCCAGGTTTCTATCACCTTGTTTCTTCCTACTGCAGTCTACGTTCATTGAGTTTCAGTTAAATGACAGTACCTTGTAAAAAGCAATCGAAATGATTTTTCGGGCCCTCTTTCTCGGTATACAATAAATTACAGCTAGTACAATTGCCATCTGACAAAACCGTTTGCCAAAACTTTTATCTTCTCTAAACCGGAAAGCATTGATCAAAGTCAATGCAATGCAAAATCAAATAGGCCAGCCTAGCAGAGTCTTTTGTCCTGATGTTGTTCGTTTCTTGGCATAACATGTTGTTACCCACATTTTCGGATTCACTCCACTGTCTGATTCGTACTGATAAGGTTAACAAATACTTTCGACCACAAGGTCGATAAACACGTTCGACTTTGCAGTGAAATTGGTTACAAATCCTATCTTCCAGCCACAGTTCAAATAATGCTACATACAAACAAAACCATCTCACATATTGTCATTCATGCTGTCCCTGCAATAAGTCGCAACGTTTAGGTAAGGGATGCTCTTGTACCCTAACGCAAGACCACTTTTAGCTTGAGTTAACAGTAAACATCTTTTTTTTTATCAAAAGTTAATCGTTTTTAATTCCTTTTTAGTTTTGCAATAAACAAACAGGGTTTATTTCTTTGTAACATAATATTTTATCTATTATGCTTCAGCTTTAGTACCATACAAAATGTGATTAGATTACCCTACCGAACTTTAAGCCTTGTAACAGAAATAATACGTAATTAGCGTGGATATGCGCAGATATGTTTCTTTTTTGTTTTTGTTGCAAAAAAAATGAATGCGTAATTTAATACAGTTGTGGCTATTATGGAAGATCTTGGTAAAAGTTAGAACTGAGTACTTTTTTCTTACCTTTACAAAATGTAAGAAATGTTTATGGAAATTGTGTTACAGGCAACTTTTAAGTTTGTATCCATTTAAATCATGTGATGCTTTTAAATTGAACGAATGGTTTTTGTTGCTTAAAAAACAGCTTAAAAACTTAAAAATGCTAAGCCTAAACATGAACTTTAGAAATACGATCGTAGAAGGCTACAACCAAGCAAGACACAATAATAGTATATTTCAAATTCAAATTTATATCCAGCGCTTAAAAATACACCAGTATTATTTCATATAAAAGGGCCACCAAAAAAGTATTTCAAGTGCCAACTACAGAGATGGGAGGTGGTTCTTGTAAAAATTCTACAATCGTCTATAATTTCATATTAGTGTATGTTTTTATTCCCCTTTTTTTTTTTTGTAATAATTAGCCATAGCAAACACCTGCTTTTGCTGACAGCCAGACACGTTTACTTTCACCTATTTAACAGTGCGAGTTGACGTGGACTTCTAACTTTTAACGATTACGTTCATTTTGTATGTTCAACCTGTCAATTTGTCAAACCAGCCTTCATGGTGTGGTATTTACTGGTGGCTAGATAATTTCCGAAAATTTCATCAACAATGTGCATAATTATGTAGACCTCAATTTCCGTGTTGAGCTTCATTTTTTTTTTTTTTGTTTTTATTTGCCCACTTGTGAAACCAAGCTGGCAAATTTAATACCTTTTATGTTTTTTAAACATAGATTATGTTTACAGATTTATGAATATAAGACGGCACTGCAGTATATTACATAAGTTTGTGTTAAAAAAAAAAACATCAGCTTGTACTATTTACATGATGGTTGAGCTGGTGTTCTCGGACTATAATGTCAAACTGTTAATTAATCTGCTTCAATGACAGTCCACAGAAGATAACTGAACCATCATTTACCTCATACAATTTCTGACCATCATAAATGGAAGTGCAGGACAAAGTGACGTCTAATGGAACAAATTTCGTAGCTAGCATTGTGGGTTCACTGAATTTAGTTGAAGAATCTCATGCTAGTTAAGCATTCCTTTCTTCTTCACTGACTTGCGACATTGGGTGTTATTGTACTTGAGTGATATTACGGGAATGTAAATTTACTTAATTGCACTTAGTTTTTTTTTTATGCGTCGTGGTAATGAAACGAAAGTGAACATTGCGCAGTAAGTAACAGTGATATGACCTTCGCCGTTAAAATTTGTACATTTTTCTCCCTTCACACACAGCGATATTGATGGAGAAATGAAATTTAATGAGGGTGGCATTGTATGTTAAATGCTTGTAATTCCTATCCACACACATAAATGTAAACACTTAGGCGTGCTCAGGATGCCACAATATCATGTTACAGTTTGCGCTTGAGTCAATTCAAGGGAGTTAGTCAACTATCACTACGTTTACATGGCCACAAGAAAGCGCATTTTAGTGATGCGCTTTGAAATGCGCATCAAAAAGCGGCACCTGTTTACAAGACGAAAGATAGCGATTAGGGCCAATCCGCTAAGGAAGGCGATTCGACCATTGCGATCGGAAAACCCTTTCTTCCTGCCCTTCCTTTGGCGAAGAGTGAGTAAGTCCCACGCTGCTCTACCCCCTGCATGTGGTAAACTAGGTCAGCTTAGACCCAAGTAACCAAACGTAATCAAAACTTAGTGGTCTTCCTAGTCATGCACACTCATTTTCAGTTTATTTATCAGCACAAATTACGAGGGTGCCGTAAACTGTGTCCGCCATCTTTACCATTCTTTCTCCAACGGCTCAATGCGATTGCGAGTGTTTACATGCACAAAGACGATGCGATACGGATTCTGAAACCACCTCCGTGAGGCGCATTGGGGGAAAACGCCACGAACAGAGAAAGCGCCACGAACGGGTGCTTACAATACCAACGGAGGCGACACAGACGCGATGCGCATCCCTCTGAAGCGCTTCGAAGTGGTCATGTAAACGTAGTGATTGTTGATATCTTTCCGTCACCAACCTTTTGGTGAACTTACATTGTGTCAGGATCTACAGTAAACATTTATATGGACTGACGACTATGTTATTTCAGAGCTGCATGTGAAAGGTAAGGCTGTGTTGCGAATTTGGTTGGTAAATAACGTTGTATACAGGTCAGTACAATTCACAATACTTAAAGCAACTTTTTTGACCATGGTACGTCATTTTGAACTGCACTAAAATGGTGTTACTGTTCTGGAACTCTTCATGGAGTTCTCTGTTACCGCTTATACAACACAATCTGATTAGGCAAGTGATGCAGGCCTAAGGTGATTTTCGTCTCAACTGCCTTACAACCGTTACAGTACATAACTATTTCATCACCTTTTTCAAAAAAAGCCTACTTCATCCAAAATACTGATTACCAGTCATTTCTTGGTCATCAAAGTCCCGTCTGTCTTGGCATCAGGAGCCGTAAGCTTCATTAGCTCCATGATGGATAATGCTATTTTGCATTGTTGCTTGCACCATGCATTCATTCATCACCGTCATGACCTTAAGAGGTCAATTAGCCTTGTTATCACCAGGGACATTTCAGACCTCGCTAAGAGGCTGCCTGGCAACTTGACTGCAGGTTGCGCAGAACCAAAGAACGAGCTTTACTACCATCAGACAGACCTCACTTTTTATCGTCCACTACTGTTTTTGTAATGGCTGTGGCAAGGTCGGACAATTTGACGTCGATTGGTGTCCGATCGTCGTACAGGGTGGGTGCTTGCAGGATGATTCCACATGTACCCACAACGCAGGCCAGTGTGAAAATCCAAAGGAACAGGCGGTCAAGGACCATAGCCACATACTTCCAGTCCTCTTTCACCTGAATAAAAAGAAAAGAAAGCATTAATATAATACATAAAACGACAAAATAACTACAAAATTAATAGGACATGTATACATTTCCAGTTTTTCCCTTGGTGAAGGCAGTTTAAATACGATCGAGCCTCAACTTTTACCATCAGTGGTTCGTTGCATGCTTGATAAAGAAACTGAATTCGTTAACAATACTTAACGAGAGAGAGACAAAAATGCTCGAAATGGTTGTGTTTAATGTTAGTAATATCAAGAATTTATAGGGTTGGGGAGGAGAATTTGTAACTCTAAAAAGTCACTATACAAACGTCCTATACTATTTTAGGTTCTGGTTGGCCACTCCGTGCGGATTTTTGGACAATGGATTGATCACGCCTGGTAAAAATTTCTCTTCGAGCAGACGAACCAACATGGCGACCTTTTCTCTCGATTCATCACTTTCCCGACGTGGAAAACCTCTGAATTCGCCGGCTAGGGAGATTGTTTGCAATATTTTCAAATACACGGAGGCTCAGGACACAACACGGATGTTGAAACAACAAATTTAAGAGACCAGCTTTGCCACAGGAAAATCTCAGAGAACGATAAGCGTGTCTTGTCAGCAGCAAAGGAAATACCGATACCCAACTCCGGCCAAAACTACGGCATGACTACGATTAGGCCTAACGCCGCCGCCACGGCCTAGCACATCGAAAGCCGAAGCGCGCAGAGAAATTGCAAGCTTGCTCGTCCTTTGCAGCTATGATTCCGACTTATATCAAAAGTCCAGAAAATGTTGCTGTATGCTGTAGTTCTTCGGTAAGTAATTTGCGTAGCCACAATCACCATTTGTTTATACTTGGTCGAGATGTGGGCCAACGAACATCACAGCCGACAGATGCGGTGGCACGGCAAGAAAAAAAAGAGTTACGTGACCACCGGGAAAAGATCGACGTTTGATATTATTGCATGCTGGCTCTAACGAAAAGGATTTGTAAATAGTGGTCAACTTCTTTTCATTAGCAAACGAAGACTATAGGAATTACCATGAAGAAATGAACGGCGAGTGTTTTAAAAACTAGTTAAAAACTACTACCCAATATTCCAGCCAACTTGGTGGTCGTAATGGACAACGTTCCGTGTCATTCAGTTCGACTCGACAAGGTAGTAACAAGCAACAGCAATAAGCCAGAAATGATTTCGTGGCTCGAAAAACAAATTTCCGTACCACTGCGAGCTGAATCTCATCGAGTTAATTTGGGCCCAAGTTAAAGACGAAATAAGAGCATCCAACACACAGGTAAAATTGCAGATGTCAAAACATTAACAACTACTGCAGTAGCCAATGTAACCCCTGATGACTGGCAGAAATGCATTAACCACATTGTAACTCTTGAGAACGATTATTGGGGCACTGATCATCTAATTGAATAGCTAGTCGAACCCTTAAATGAAGTAACCAACAACGACGACTATGACTACGAAGAAACGTAATTTTGTACCACTCCAACAATCTCTGTAGCCAATAACGAAAACTGCTCTTTTAAAGCTCTTGCAACTAGCCGTCACACATTTCGAAACAGCAAGTGACAGAAACAATTACCCATAATTTATAAAATAAAAACAATATGCTATCCCCTAGACCTCTACACAATTTTTATATTATTAGTTTTGGAATAATAATAAATATAAGGCCCACTTCTGATCTACTCTGGACAATCATTTGGCCCTGTCATGAACGGAGGTTTCCCATTTACACAAGTCCAGGCATTTACAATTTTCAAGTCAACCG
>JAHWFP010036668.1:27988-39416 GCA_023313725.1 Lithobius niger
CACAGTTAACCCTCATGAAATGCTTAAATCAGAAAATCGGGTACGTATAGGGCCTACTTCCTTCAGCGTCATAAAGAAAAAATATTCCAAAACAAATAAATAAAACTAAAAGAAAATGAAATGAAATAAAACAAAATAAAAATATCCTCGTCCAAAGAGTACTATGAAGTCTTGATTTTCGTAGATGCTAGCTTAAAACAAATCGTTGCTAGCCGAGAACATGCAGGATTTCAGTGCATGTACGAGGTTCCAGTCACCACCAATGTTAGTGCATATGCGTGACAGGCGATTGTAAACGATCTTAAATACAGCTATTTACAGTGGCCAACCAGAACCTAAAATAGTATAGAACCATACCAATTAGTTCCATCAGAGTTTCCATCTGGTAATTTTTGCTCATTTGTCAGCACAAATCTAAAGTAAACTAAATTACGACTAAGCTACACTAAATAATAATTAAATACAAGCTAGTTTCATTTATTTTAGTTTAATTTTAGGCTGAAAACTGAGTAGAAATTCCCACATAAAACTCGTTGCGCCCTTTATAAACTCAGACGGAACTAATTGGAATGGACCTAGGACGTTTCAGTAGGGGGTCTCAGTCACACATTCTCCTCACCAACCCTATAAATTCTTGGTAATATAAATATCTATGGCCTGTAAAGAAGACCAGTAAAGATTACTGGACAACGTTTACGATTTTGTGAAGTAAAACTATAGGCACTAGGCTAAATTGATGAAACCGTCAAATTGTTTACTTTACCCTGGTGCTGTCTTGTTCGTAGCGTACATGTTCCGAGATGAAACGCACTCCTTCAACAGCACGGTACACCTCGGGGCACTGAAGTGCCCGGCAGCACGCGGGGCTTCGGTCAGGTTCTCTGGCCGTCGTGGCTGGCATAGGGGAAGGAGGCTCACCTGCAGCGGCTGGGCCGTGGATCCGGCACCCGTCGCTCAGGCCCAGGTTGTCAAAGGAGAGGTCACGTAGGCCAAACTCCGTCTCGCGCGGTGCCCTTGTCGTAGCCACGTGCGAGCAGCCATCTCCGTGGAGGCAACAATCGCGCGACGTGCTTGGACGATAGGATTCCCCGTTGCAACTGCGCACGGCGAACTTGTGCACCGGCGGCTGGTAAATTGGCCGGCGCATGATGAGCAAACGGGGAAGAATGTGGATGAAGACGCGTCGCACCCAGGGCGACATGGTATGTGTAGTAGGAGAACGGAAGTGGACGTTGAGTACGACGACAGTGACACAGATAGAGAGCGTCACTAGTATCATGGTGAAGAGTAGATACTTGCCAAGCAGTGGCACTGCCATTGATGTAGGCGGAATGATCTCGGCCAACAGCAGGAAAAACACGGTGAGTGACAGTAAAATCGAAATGCTGAGCGTCACTTTCTCACCACTGTCTGACGGCAGGTAAAAGACCAAGACAGTCAGAAACGAGATGAACATGCACGGGATGATGAGGTTAACCGTGTAAAAGAGCGTCTTGCGCCGCATGCTAATGCTGAACGTGATGTCCACGTAAGGTTCATCGCAGCACGTATAATACTTTTCATTGCGCACAGCAGGTACGTCTAAAACATCCCACTCGACACTCATGTAGAACTCGCTCAAGTCGACGCCAAGTTCGATCACTTTGGAATTCGGTACCTCGTCGATGTGGCGCAGGTCCACCTGCAGGAAAAGAAAGGACTTGATTAGGAACAGTAGTTGACATCCCAAGGGCGGATCCAAAGGGGGTGTAGGCGGGCGAGGGTGCTGTGGTCCCCTCCAGGGCAAATAAACACGGAAAATATGCCGAAATTTTTGAAAAAGACGCTGTTAAATTTCGAAAAAAATGTATGAAAACGTACAAAATCATCCTGCGGCGCCCTTCAAGAACTCGCTCTGGATCCGCCCTTGTAACATCCTGTTTGAAGTGGCACAAAGGTGCACAAAGGTGCACAAAGGTCCAGCAGTAGAAACTTTGGGGGTTTTATACATCTTTGGTTTTGGGATCTCCTCCCAGTACACCGAGTGTTTCTTTTCCTCCAAGAGATTTAGCGCTGCACAAAAGAGAACCTGTTGGGATTGGTAGTTTAGATTCCACCACGTAGCATGCACTGCTATTTCTAACTCCGGCAGGTTCTCTTTTATGCAGTGCTGAGGAACAGAAACGCACGGATAGCCTAACCTTGGAGTAATTATCTCGGTCGTTGACTTTCTGGCTTTTGGAATGCACCTTTGGAAAAGTATTTTTACCTTTGGTTATGCATGTGTTTTTTTTTTTAATCCGTTGATTACGCTAGTCGTCTCCAGGTTTTCTACGAAGCCAAAAAAAAAAAGGATTCAATAACGTTTTAAGGCCGAAAATATGGAGGAAGGGGTTGGGGGCGTGGTAAGGATTGTGACACCCCTTCACCCCAACAACCAAAGGCAGTTTCTGTTCGCTCAGTCGGAAATATCAGGAGACGAGACGAAACAAACATAAACATGCGGCTGCATCGGTTAACCTAGCCGCAACCAGTCTGTACACTTCCGCCATTGTCGAAAATGTTGCGAAGTACACCTTTATCACGCACTGCGACAGCGATCATCTACCATTATACAATGTAACAGCAGTAACCATCACAACTCCGGTTAAAAATGTGTTAGCTCTTACGCCTATTTTAGACTTTAGGCATAATTGTCAGCTTTTAGGCCTTATTTTCACCTGCCGTTTTAATTTCATAAGTTGCAGCTAACGGAGAATTGAGTACGGCAGCCTCAAGCCCTAACCAGACTGGCTGTTCGCGGCTGCACGGCAACGCAGTATGGTGAAAAAAATACTTCAATATTGGTCGTTAAATGCAACACCAGCCATATGATTGCAGCAATTTTGACCTTGTTGGCACGTAGTTTCGCATCGCTTCGTCCGAAATTTTCTTCTGTCTGGGGAGGGCTTAAAGCCCAACCAGACAGAAGATATTTCGTGCGAAGCGATGCGTAACTACGTGCCAACAAGGTCAAAATTGTTGCAATCGTATGGTTGGTGTTGCGTTTAAGGACCAACATTGACGTCTTTTTTACACTATACTGCGTCGCCGTTCAGCCGCGAACGGCCAGCCTGGCTAGGGCTTTACGCACCACGGCATGCAGACTTCACGCAGTCATGGCAACATGATTTAGGCCTATTTTTCAGCTTTTATGCCCAATTTTTTTTTACCTGCCGTTTTAACTTCGTAAGTAGCAGCTAACGGAGAATTTGGTTCACGAGCAGACATTCATCCATGCAACACGGCGTCGAGACTATTTTAAAAGAAGCTAATGCGTGTCGTTAACGAAATCGCATTGTTTGTGCGGTTGCGTGTCTTGCTGTAGTGTTTAAATGCGACGATCAAATGTTAATATTTCATTTCTCCTCGCACCCTCAAACCTATAGTACAGTGATAGTCAAGGTACCATTGACTTACTAAATAGCTTATCGTGCTGCACCAGGATTAAACATTTCATCCACAGGGTATAGTATCAGCATGCCCTCGTAGAGATCAAGTCAGTCATCACACTTACCTATATACCCACTACACAACTTATGGGGGACTTCCTCACGTATCCAGTTTCCAAAGACAGGCCATGGTCATTTCAATTTCGTAACTATTATGCAATGACTCTAGGTGGTAGTCAGTTACGCCTGTCTTTCCTTTTTCACATTAAATTGTCCATTAAAATATTTGTTGAGCTGACAATTTCTAAAAAACACTTTTACATTCTGTTGTATATAAACTCTTAATCTTAATAATGCCTTCCTTTTAAGGCAACACTACTACTATTTCAACTACTAATAGTTAAATTTATTTATAATTAATTAACTTATTATTTTAGATGTACTACTTACCACTCTGGATACACCTATTTAGATGTGCATCTATTTATTCTCCCCTTATAATTTTACAGCGGAGGGGGAGGTGTGTGGGACGGTGTGTCCAAACCCCAGCACCACCACCACTCTTAGCTCCCTCGTTTAAGGAAGGTACGCCACTCTGCCACCTTTTAAGTGATACAACTTCCGTGTCGATTCCAATCCTAGTGTGTTGTTTGACACCTCAAAGGGTTTCAAAGGGTTTAACGAGCGTTAACCACTCCTGGTTATCTGCCCGAAGCCCTTAGGCCCTAACCTTAAAGGGTTAAAGGGTCAAAGGATTTTAGCGAGCGTTAACCGCACCCGGTCATCTGCCCGACGAAGCCCTAAGGCCCTATGTCTGCAACACCCGGAATGGATTCTCAGGAGGTCACCCACCCAAGTACCAATCGGGGGCCCTAACCTAACTTTGTCTTAACAATTGAGTTTACAACAATACTCTATTTCTTAGCTGTGATGTTATATCCAGGCAAAGCTTGATGCAATCTTAACAATATTTGTACAACTCTTTCATTGTTGGACCATTGTTGCAGCAGTGGATTTATACCATGAAAACACACAGCTGCAACAATGCTGCAACAATGAAACCACTAGTAAGAACCACGGCTAGGCGTGGGTTTCTTACTTACGTATGTAAGAAACGAAGGTCTTTGGTTCTTACTTAGGTAGTAAAAATACAATCGCTGTACATAGTTACATATCCCAAATCGTTACTAAAGTATTATCAAACTATTTCACTCTATAAATTAACGACTATTCATTTTTAAAATAATAAAAAAGAATTCTAGGCATAGGCAACGAAGGCGTGGTGTTCTTACTTAAATAAGAAAACGAAGGCCTTTGGCTCTTACTTACGTAAATAAATCTTCTACCGATATCAATGTTTGCGTATCAATATTTACGTATCAATGTTTCCAAAATAATATATTTATCGCAGCTGAAGAAAAACCCAAAGAAAAAAAAATTAAAATTGATTAAAATAAACAAATAAGGCATTTATTGCAGTTAGTTGAGTTTTAAAAACGGGGTTGGAGCAAAGAACATTCCCACCAACAACGGCTCGCTCGTTATGGTATCACAATAATGGCTTGATTACTAACAATGCAAACCGTTGTTGTGCAAATATGTTTGACGATGGCGTTCGGCAACAATGCAGCAAGACTTTCGCTTTATTGCCCTCGTGGCTTCGCTACTCGGGTAAACGGCGAAAGTCTTGCCTTATTGTTGCCGAACGCCATCGTCTAACTGATACTTGTACGTATTGGGTTTGTTATTGTGTTTTTTTTTGTATTTTTTTTGTTTTTATTAAAATTAATTTCTTTGAGCCTTAAGTCAGCCGAAGCAACTTAATGCTTGTATGGCTGAATCGACCAGACTTTTAGAGAAGAAGAAATATCTGGTAAAGGGAGGTGCCAACCCGGGAATTCGATCCGGGAAACCTCCGATCATCGTAGGGGCCGAAAGATTGTCCAGAATTGACCAGAATAGTTCCAATAGCCGCTGAAGGAGCATGGTAGCCTCTCACGCTACCCTGGCCGGCAGCCCTAGCAGGGACTTTGCTAAGGTACCCTTTCCAGGGGTTCGACCAGATCCGCAAACCTCCAGTAACCAGGCTGAGCTCTCTCACAACTCAGCCACGATGACCACGATGTATTGCTCTTTCACCGTATTACACCCTTTCTCTCTTGTTGTCCCTTCACTCTAATTTCCCTGCACATTCTCTCTCTCTCTCTCTCTCTCTCTCTCTCTCTTGTATCGCTGACGACTCCTCTTAGGCAACAGCAGTAGTACTGAAACCCAGTTTTTTTGCAATGGCTCTGCCACATTCAGGCCATCAGGCCTACCGATGTTTCTACTTTGAACTTTCCTCATGAACCGAAGTTCACACACCGATAAAACCTTCGAATTAAAGAAGCTCAAGTGACGTGCTGTATCTCCTTCTCGTCATGACGCCGAAAGATGAGACCACTTAGTAAGTGCAATTGTGAAAACCAGTCACGTTAAGAACTGTGTTCTGCTTTGTCAGCAACGTGTAACCTATGAGTCGCCAGAGAACAAGGAAGAAAGGCAGGAGCTGGAACGTTTTAGTAGAAACAGGAGTTTGTACCACTCAACGTATTCCCTACAAGTCTCATAATAACCAGTGTGGACCTAAACGATTCGTTTGAGATACCATGCATAATTGCATACTGAGTGTGCTAGAACTGAGCAAGGCATCAGCAACCCATGGGTTTCGGATCATTTGCCCTAACATCATAGCAAACGTTGGATGGCTAGGTCTTTCAACGAGTCCCACTCGTTGAGAGAGCCATCCATCCATCGTTTTATTGAAATCGTCACCCCAGAGGCGACGCTTCACCCGCCAATGGGGGACCGGACAACTGGCCCTTAACGTTGAAGTCGAGAGATCTGAACATCCAAATCACACCTCCCTACAGTTACTCGTTGATGATGTGATTATTTGTGATTTATGGCTTATTAATGGCTGCATTATTTCTATGGAGACCAAGAAGCAAGTTCTCTCCATGGTTGTATGTTTGTGTCGCTTAGGTCACCAGTGGGAAAAGATGAACAGCTTCTAAGATTGGCTGGCATCGGTAGTCAGGGGTCCTCTCCCCAGTAGGCAAGTATACGGAAGTTCGTGACTTCGATTCCCAGCTGGGACAGTTGTCTTTTCTTTCTTTCTTTCTGAGATAAAAGTATCTTGTTTTCTTCCAAGGCCAGTCCCTTTAATGCTTACTGTATACTGTGGTAATATGCGTTCACTACGGGACTGAGGGGTGCCAGACAAAAGTCTAACTGGAAAATCGTCTAATGGGTTAACTGTCTAATATCTGCCTAAACAAAAAATCTGGAACTCATCTAAGTGGAATATTGGATAATGGATAATCGTATGGATAATCGTCTATAACTGGACAATAATATAGCTACGGTTTCAGATGGTCTTGGCTGATGTATAGCCGCAGCGAGCACGACAGTGCTAGCGATGCAGAGCTGTTAGACGATTATCCATTATACCAATTACCTTAAATAAATACTGATGCAAACCTGTTTGCGTTGCCTTTTGGCGTTCCGTCTTTAATGCCAATCAAGTGTTAGAAGATTTTCATTATATTGTTATACTGTATGCGTTCTTTTAATTATACGATTTTCCAGTTAGACGATCATCCCTCGCCTCGGTTACGTACTACTAGATTTCTCTCTTGTTTCTGAAACGCCAAGCTACGTGCACAGTCGAATCGGTTCATCTATGGAAGCGTTAGTATGCTTCAGATTGAACGGTTTAAAGAAATACGTATTTTTTAAAGTCTGTGAATTGCGCTCGAAAAGAAATGCAACTGCCCCAAGATAAACAAATCTACGACGAAAACTATTCGGAATAGTACTACAGGAAGGAAGGTGTACTGCTGGTTTCATACAGTCAATTAATTCGTGACAGAGTACACCCGCTTTGCCGCGAGCCAAATTGCGTAGCTAATTACCCATCCAAAATTCCTGTCCTTCTATGAAAGTCATTAGACTGGCTTGTAGCCAAGTACATTTGTTTTCACATTTTGCCAGGAATTGGTATTACAGATTAGTGTGGGATAACGTTGCTTGCGGTGTGGGTTGTCGCGCTAATGCCTCGCGAGTTAATTATCTCGCAACAAACTGGGAAGTAATTTATATTTACATTTATCACAGTCCCAAACAGGGTGCTCGAAAGGATACATTGCAGTTCGAAATTTAACATGATAGGCGTGTCTACCACATATGAAAAGGCGTTAAGTCTAATTTTGTACAAGAAAAAGCGAACAAAGAAAGAAAAAAAATGGAAACTGGACTCATATATAGGCCTAGCCCTTGAAAAGAGCTGTTAGCATCATAGGACAATCTTAGCCGTTTAAAAAGTATGTTAACTTTAATATCATGGAAGCAGAGCAAAGGAGATTTTCATTCCGATCTGTTGTGTTAGCACGTGTGTCTCCGAGATGACTTTCGAAACCCTTTGTCAATATCAGATTTTCAAAATGCATTCTATGCCCTATGTGCAAATTCAAGTTCGTGAATCAGGTCCTTCCTAAACCGCCACATATGTGCAAAACAACGCCTGCTACTGCAAACACTTTGGCACTGCCATAATCCATCACACTCAATACAGCTATCATTCGATCATTCCAAAGGCAAAATCAATAATTGTTACAAGTCCAACGAACTATTTTAATCATTGCTTGTACACATTTATTACGTGGCAGATGTTTTTGTATGTAAACTTATTTTTTCATCTTTCGTTCAAAACATGTCCGTTCAACGGAAATGACGTCATCTTGAGCACGACTGAAGGATTGTGGAACCTAACTAATCGCAACAGCGTGCAACGACGGTTGATTTTTTTTGCGGAATCCTGCACATGCGCGAGGCACAGTTTATCGATAGATTCTGGATGGATTATCGACTGACTCTGGATGGACTCATCAGTTGCACCGAAAGGTGACGTCATGTCCCTCATCGGACACTTCTGGAACGTTCTGCCTAGGTTCTGTCGAGGTCTGTCTTCAGAAGCGCGTGTATGTTCGCATGCAGGTTGGTGTTTTTGGAAGGAACTGAATCAGTGAAACTGGGCACGGACTTTCGGGGATTGCGACCCTCAAATATCAATAAATTAGTCAATATTTAGGGAAATTAATGCACAACTAAAAGACATGACACATAAAACGACACCTAAAAGCACAAGTGCGACGTCACGTGTCTAAAATTAATAGTGGAAGCTACTGATGAACAAATTGAGCCACTACACGAACCGTATGAGCCTTCATGGCATTTTAAAAATGTACAAGCTGTCAGATATACAAGGTATCTGTCATAGACCTAAACATACCAAAACACGGCTCGGCTATCACAACCCGAACACACGATGACCACGATGCCCCACGATCCCCCACCCTCCCCGCGAACACCCAACCGAGCACACACAGCTATAACAAACCAAAATAAACAACCAACAACGCCGCTAGTGTCCCGCATCATCCCGCATTATCTACAGTACTGTTAGATTCCAAGCTGTAGAACCATTTTTAAACATAGCAGCTAGAAGATCATAGAATTATAGGGAGATCACATGGGAAATTAGAAGTTTGTATGTGTTTTCGTTGCAACTCCGCTTGACGATTCACTTGCTCCCTCGCTGGATCGCGTTAAGCCAGGGCAGCTGGGAAGCAAGAACAGCAGCATTTATCAAAGGTTCCCTTGGGCGTAGCATGGGTTGTGAATGTTACGTATCAGTAGGCGATACGATTATCATTGCGGTTTATGGCAAGGCGGTGAGTCACTTTAACCATACGTCGGATACACAGTTCTATAAGACTATAGCAACACCACCATGTGCTTATAAAGCAGAAATCTTTCTACCACCTCATGTGTTGATTCATTCAAGCATTGAGCTAGCAATGCTGTCTGTCAATGCAGCAAGCCTATTTTATACCTTAAAAGTGGTCCCATTATGTGGGCTGATGGCAGCCCTGAGATCGTCACTAGAACGAACGTGCGTCGTGCGAGTTCTCCGTTACGGCTAGACTTAAATAAAGAATCCCTACGAAAACTAATTTGTCCGTCGTTAAACATTCGTTTCCATTCTTCCCGTGTGGACATAAGAGCTGCTATACCAGAAACGCAATGAATACATTCGCCGTCTCGTGGCGAAGAATGGAGGGATTTTCGCTAAGTCCTTAAAGTAGACCTCAAAGAACGATACACCAAGTTGCCCTTTTTTTTCAAGAAAAAAAAAGTTATTTCTAGCCCGGGCTTCAACATGACAAAAACCCGTAGTGACTAATCGGTGGCAGTATAGGGGGTTCTTATGACGTTTAAGCGTGCGTTTTTTAGACGCTGCGGTGACGCACCCAATCAATCCACACGTGCGTTTTATTAACGCGCGTTGACACTGCGGTGCCGCTTCGGTGACGTAATGTGCGCGTTCGGTTCCCTAACCTCGCGTACAAAAAATTATAGTTTGAAACCAATGAGATGATGTTGCTTTTTTCGCCTACCTCGTGAAAAAAAAAATATTTTAAAACCAATGCGACGAATTTTGGTACATTGATGTACTAATTTAAGACGTACCAGGGGGAAATGTTATACATCCTTTGCAGATTAACTAAAAAATTCGGATAAGTTCTTTAATTACTTTCCAATGAGTCTTCAATCATTTCTGCAGCAACATTTCATATTTCAGGATAGTTCTTTACTCCCCCAATAGACAATTCCACGTCTATTTCTTCGAAATTGGACGCCATTTTCGGTAACGCTTTTGCGGTAAACGGCGGACGTGTGCACCGCTCAAGTCACCCAAGGTACTCAGAGACGCAATTGCGTTTTTTTAACGCTGCGGTACCGCTGCGTTGACGGAGGGAATTGCGGTGCGCAACGACCGCACGAGCGGCGGGCGGTAACGCAACGTCGACGCAGGTACGTTTGCAGTAACCAAAAGAATGACACGTGCGCTAATCAAGCAGCCAATACCAACGCAAAACGCGTGTTGGTAATCTTTTTGAAGAACCTTTCTTTGGTGTCTTTATTTTTTTTTTTTTTACTTTCACGTAACTCCTACGTACCTGGTATCCACTGTAGGTCCAAGATCCGAACTTCATTATGCAGGTTTGCTCGTCAAAAGGAAAATATTCCACGTTAATCTCGCACGAACTTTTATAAATGGCCGGGGGTTTCCACTCGACCTGACCTGTGAAATGCAGGGATGCTTTGGTGGCCAAAGTCACCTCGAAGTTGCCGTCCGCACTGAAACAAAAGACAAAACAAAACACGCTTTAGGCTTAAGAAACTAAAGGAGATGGTTCTGAAAAAAAAGGAAGCGTTAAAGAATGTGTTTTAAAGGGACATACACTCCAAACGAAACGCATCAATTTTGTCTTAAAATGGCACTATCACCGATTGCAAGCAGACGAAGTCTGACAACATCTAGCGCTATGTAGTACCATCTAGCTCTTGGTTGCACCAAGCTAAGGAATGCATAACGGCATATCTTTTAACGAAACAAACAAGCCACGACATCCTTAATTATTGAGTAAAAATTTGGTTCGTCCTCGTGCACTTGGGAACAAGCTATAACGGTTAACAATATCACTGCCGCTAGATGGCGCCACGGTATTTTCGTTCGCATTTCAATCGGTGATAGTGCCACTTTAATATGTCACATGAAGTACAGACACAAAACTTCAGTCACCTATACCACCATTCCCTCCTGATTTGCAGGATTTATAAGATCTGTAGATTTGCAACGATTTGCAGGTTTCATTTGGATTTGAAGATTTCACTTGGATTTGCAGATTTCAAGCAGATTTGTAGATTTCGTGTTGATTTGCACTGATTTGCTGTGCTTTGCAGGATTTACAGAGATTTGAAGATTTCACTTGATTTGCAGATTTTGTGTTGATTTGCTGTACTTTCCAGGATTTACAGAGATTTGAAGATTTATGATGATTTGAAGATTTCACTTGGATTTGCAGATTTCGTGTTGATTTGCACTGATTTGCTGTGCTTTGCAGGATTTA
>JAHWFP010036669.1:0-10340 GCA_023313725.1 Lithobius niger
TGCAGAGACAGGTTTCGACAAAATGTCCTGTCGTGAGACCAAATGTCACGTTTGGTGTGCGGCAGCCTTAGGGTGCCCGCACACCAAAATCGACAAAACGTCGCAAGACAGGACATTTTGTCGAAACCTGTCTCAGCATGCTGTCTCCAAAACCATGGGAATGAGCTGAGCGCCACACACCGGATGCGACGTTGTCGCGAGACGTCTTTGAGCATCTCACGACAACAAAGCGAAGCTCCTTTTAGTTTCGTGTGACCTTAGGCCAATATACTCACTTCGCTACGGGAGGAACATATTCGTGCCCAAACGCTAACACCAACAAGACGACGCACACGTTGTAGTGACGTCGAAATCAACTATAGGGATCCGCTGTTAGGGCGCATTTACGCAACGACTCGCCTTTGCATTCTCGCAGCTGGAACTCAATCGCGATAGAAAAGGTGCCGTTGCCATGGTAACGACAATATACCTGGATTAGGTAAATGCGACACCGTTTGAGCAAATGTTTGCAATCTCATAATTCGTGACAATAAGATAAAGAATTCCTCCTAACGACACAATTTCTCCCAATCGCTTTTAAACTCAAGTATAGACTCGTTTCGTTTCGAGCCGGCAGAGCTAAACCACAGCCATGTTGGAATTTCAGATGATTTCTAGCTTCTATCCCCGAGATTGCAAAGGCGAATCGTTGCATAAACGCGCCCTTACAGGAGGGGGGGGGGGGGACAAACACCAGCGCCCAGCTGTTATGAACTGGCAGAATTACAGGAAGAAACTCGCGTCGTAACGATCACGAAGCTTAAAAATGGCCGACAAACAACACGCACCGGGAGAATATCGTGAAGGTAAATTGTGTTAGCTGAGGTACAGCGTGTGCAGTTTGGGTTGCAAAAAAAAGAAGTCCTTAGTTTCCAGGGAACTAAAAATATAATTTGATTAATAACGTCTTCCAGGGGATCATATTCTAACAAAACTGCTGCTTACTACTTACTATAGAGCAGTGACACGACGTAGTATTATTGTATATAACTCTGTGGCGGAGCCTTTATGGGTTAGCTGCAAGGGGCACTGCAGAGAGAAACAGAAAGCCGTCGTACTGAAGCCGATGCTGTCAAGAGTGATTTCTTAGACCTAAAACGCGCGATTTTTGTTGTTTGGAGAAGACAACGCTATTTTAAGCCTAAGAAATCCGCTCTTCCGTTGTTTCCCCCCCCCCATTTTTATGTAGTGCACCTTGTAGTTATACTCTCCAAAACCCACTACTACTACTATTCCAAGGTCTTTGTCCAAAACCCATACTGGTGCCAATATGGCGGCAAATGTCACTTCTCTATACGCAGTTGACTGCCGAACGTTCTCCAACCAAGTTCTCTTCACCAAATTTTTCATCCTTTTACCATGTAGGTGGCTTTTAGCCACAGCAGACGCTGTGAATGCTGTTGACTGGTTGCCTACACTACAATGGTGTAATGGTAAAATAAAAAACGTTAAGAGTAGAGCTAACCAATCCAATCTAACGTTGCTAAACATCGTCCTAAACCTAACCTAACCTAACCGTTAATCATCAACACCACTACCACAACGCCAGGCCAGCAACATCAACAAACAACATCGAGCAACAAGTGCGGATCGCTTAACTTTTCTATAACCTAAAAGAGTGAGTGAGTGATGGGGGCCGGGGGGGGGGGGGGGTTGTGTACCTCCCGAGTCCCAAGCTATTTAATATGGCTAGTGGGGCAATGACGTAAAGCCGCTGATCTTGTGTTCAGTGGCCAACCAAAACGGATGGAGCACAATACTGGTTGCTTTTTAATCTGTGAATTCTATATTTTTTTTATGTAGGCTTACATCCCGACAGTTTTAAGAGCTAGGTTTGGGCGGTTGAACTTTTTTTTTTGTTGGCAGTAAATGTGTGACCATATATTGATGGGGATCGTCTTTCCCACATTACCCGTTGTGGGGACAACAAAAAAAAAAAAAAAAGCACAGAGCACACTTCCCTAGGAAAAGTAGTAGAGTGTATCTTCCTCGCGTTTTTGCACAAATGTATGTGCAGCTTAAATGTATAGCTTCGTGTACACCTGTTCGCCCGCCAAATCATTGCTACCGTCGCAACGTTTTCATACAAAATTGTTTTTATTTATTTTTTTTTTATCGCTCATTTTCCATAGAACACATCATGATCGTTTCTTCAAACACTGCACAGCTAAGGCTGTGTTTGTTTTAACCTGTCGAAGCATTTAGTAGCATATTACGGAAACATTTTTTAACGAATCCAGAGGCCCAGAGTCGGACTGGGGAGGAAAGGCCGCCTGTGCCTTTTACCGAAATGACCGGGGCGCTATGCATTTTACAGGAAACTGATGAAGTGATGGTGCGTCCGACCGTAGGGATTTTGGGTAGTGCTCTAAGCTCCCCACGCACAAGCAAAGTTCAGGGTCGTGCTCAAGAAGCTTTGCTTGTATTCATATTCTGTCCTCTATTCTGGCTTCGGAGTGCATTCTTCATCAACACACATCTTACATTTCAACTAATTCTATTTTTGAAATTTTGTGTGTGTGTGGGTGGGGAGGGAGGGGGGGGGAGCAGTTTAAAAAATGCGTTAAAAACGTAAGTAAAGGGAGGGAGAATAGAGAAGGGAATGTGTGCCTGAAAGGAAAAGTCATCAGCGGACAGCGAATTCAAAGCTATTCATTTTTCAAAGTAGGGAGGAGAAAAAAATAGACTGCCAAAGGGGCGCCGAAAGTATGATAACCTATGGGCGCCTGTGTCATTGGCACTATGGCCAGTCCGAGCCTGCAGAGGCGTAAACGTTGGCAACAGTTGCGTTAAACCAGTTCAAGCCTGTGGCAATTTACGCTTCCACTTACTACAACCTTGCCTGCTCCGCACTATGAAATGCGCCGCACTATGAAATTCGTTCTGTGTTGAAACCGATTCCCTGTCGTCCGACCAAGTCGACAGCTGTGATATCCAACTTCCATAACCATGGGTGTGCTTTTCGGCAAGAGCACGTTCGTTTGTCGCAGATAAGATTGAGTGACAGCCAGTAACATGCAAAATTAAAACCACACTACGATTCGGGAGGACTACCTCCCGTCTTCAGGTAAAAATAAACACTAAAACATTCTTAAATTCATTGAGTATCTGCCGACTTCTATAGACTTGGTGACTCGGCAGATACTGCCATGAATTTTTTTAATGTTTTAGTGTTTATTTTTACCTGAAGAAGAGCGGTTGTCGTCCCGAAACGTAGTGTGGTTTTAATTGTGCACGATACTGGCTGTCACTCAATCTTATTTCTTTGGCTTAAGATTCATGTGTGTTAGCAATTTTGCAATATGTATAGCCTAAATTATTTTGTGTGCCTGTAATAGTGCCAAACCTTTAGCATCTTTTCAGTAATACCCGTTTTGGTTTATCAAATAAATGTAGGCTAGCTTTCTGTAATAATATCGCAGCACTCCTGGACAAGTTCAGTTCCAGCACTAACCACGCCAGCTGCAACCTTCACGAATCTCGAACAATCATGTGCTTCTCGTATGGCCATAGGAGTATACTTTGAAGTCACTCACCGTTATAACCTCCTCAGACCAAAGGGACTTTTTTTTCTTTAGTCTCATATGATAGATAGTTGGGTCGTTCGTGGGATTCGAACCGGCATTCACTTGGTTTGGAGACGAGGATGCTGACCACTGGGCTGTACTTGCTCGCCCTCACAGGATGCAGTAGGGTACATAAGGGTAAATAAGGGTGCAGTACGGTACACAACGTAAATAAGGGCTCAGTAGGGTACAAAAGGGCAAATAAGGGAGCGGTTAGGTACAACAGGGTAAATAAGGGTGCAGTACGGTACATAAGGTAAATAAGGGCTCAGTAGGGTACAAAAGGGCAAATAAGGGAGCGGTTAGGTACAACAGGGTAAATAAGGGCGCAGTAGGGTACACAAGGTAAATAAGGGCGCAGTATGGTACACAAGGATAAATAAGGGAGCAGTAGGGTACACAAGGGTAAATAAGGGCGTAGTAGGGTACACAAGGGTAAATAAGGGCGCAGTAGGGTACACAAGGGTAAATAAGGGTGCAGTAGGGAACACAAGGCTAAATAGGGGCGCAGTAGGGTACACAAGGGCAATAAGGGAGCGGTTAGGTACAAAAGGGTAAATAAGGGTACAGTACGGTACACAAGGTAAATCAGGGCGCAGTATGGTACACAAGGGTAAATAAAGGAGTGGTTAGGTACAACAGGGTAAATAGGGTGCAGTACGGTCCACAAGGTAAATAAGGGTGCAGTAGGGTACACAAGGGTAAATAAGGGAGCGGTTAGGTACAACAGGGTAAATAAGGGTGAAGTACGGTACCAAGGGTAAATAACGGCGTAGTAGGGTATAGATGGGTAAATAAGGTGTCGTAAGGGTAAACAAGGGTAGGTAAGGGTAAAGTAAAACTTTTTCAATCACAAATTGGGAACGAAGGTTTCCCACTCAATTTTTTTTCTTTCCTGAGAACACTGTCAGTTTCAATTTGGTCCAATTTGCCGATATTTTCCATTTGGTAATTATCTCCTTGACAAATGCTAGTAGGACGACAGTCAACAGTTGCAGTCCCAGTGGCTTCCACGGAGCTAGCGCACGAGCTCCGCCGAGGCAACATTGGGCGATGGGAAACCTTTTGGGAAATTAATCAATGTCACTATAGGCTGCAGCTTCTGGCGCGTAATAGCTGAAGCGCAGATGCGTTTGTTTGCGTTGCGCACACCGCTGGCTTCAGTTTCGTTTGTGTATTTATATGTGTATAGTTGTTTACTGGTTACAAATAAAGGGAGTTAAAGGTACATTCGTCTCAGCGCCATTTTTCTCGATCAACAACATCAAGTACGGCTCCGAAGGTCTATTTACTTACCGCTAGTCAATCCCTTGCTAAAAATCCGTTTTAAAACCTTCTAGGAGATTTACTGTTGAATATTGGGGACTACATTTACTGCATACAGCGATTATATAATCCTTTACGCGCTTACAATAACCATGACGATTCACCTCTGTGTGTGCATTTACTAATTTTTAATCGTTTGCTAATAATTACCATGAGATCAAAAATGTCAGACTAATGCGGTAAAAATTAAAGTAATTTATGCCTATAGATCGCCGAAGAAAAATTATAAGATACTAGCCTAAAAAATATAAAGTGTGATATTAAAATACGAAAATCATGCCAGTTTGTGACGACACAATCTTTAATTTGATGCTGCTTCGTATGATACTATCTCAATTGGCCTCGTATTCCTACGCCAAGCCCCGTGAAACGACGCGATAGTAACATGCGCAGATGGGGATCTGCTCTTGGCTGTTATAAGGCAAGCCGGATGTCCCTTTAAATAGGTGTAACACACCACAAGTATTGTTTGGGAAGCATAGATTGTGTAGTGTGAACGTTTAAAATCGTGGCAAGCCGCCACTTTCATCGAAATATCGGCGCGGCTATTTACAGTGTCACTATAAGGGGATGTTTATGCCACCACTCGCTTTAGCATTCTCGCAGCTAGAAGCTGGAAATCACCTCAAATTCCAACATGGCGGAGGTTTTATGTCTACCGCCTCGCAACGAAAACAGCAAATAACGTGAGTTCAGAAGTGTCGGGGAATATTGTTTCGTCATGAGGAATTCTTTATATTATTGGCACGGACTATAAGACTGCAAGTATTTACTCAAACGATGTCGGATTTAGCTAATCCATTTGGCGTTGTTACCATGGCAATGTCACATTTGCCATCGCGGTCGAGTTTTAGCTGCGAGAATGCAAAGGCGAGTCGTTTCGTAAACGCGCCCTTAGAATGAGTTATTTAGGCCTAGAAAAAAAAAAGTTCGGTTGTCAGGTGCATGCGATTGGTAAAAAAAACACGCCGGGAAGCCTTTTATATTCGTCATTGGAACAAGGTCGTGGCCAAAGCGACCGGAATATTACTGTTTCCAACAATTTAAAATATTCCTCGTTCGGGCATAAACTGGAGCGATTTTGCACGTGTTACCTTTTTATCAGCAACTTTTTGTTAAGTCCGCTAAATTGAAATTCTTGTTGTGCTCACATTCACATTAGCGGTTCTAAACGAATCTCAGCAAAAAGCGGAATTGCCAGGTCCGCCGACGCATGCGTGTTGCACGTCACTGTCATCGCTACACGAGGCAGGCCAGGGTAGAATAAATAGGTAATGCCACTCTTTCTCTGACAACGTAAACATTTAGATGAAATTAGTACATGGTGTCAGTGATTTACCGCCAGAGGGCGCTGTCGTCCAGTAACAGGAAGCGCAAAGCAAAGCGTTATGAGAATCGGAACTAATCAGCGTCACTAAAACAAATTGATCACGATGAGAACATAAAATTAATCGCTTAAAAACTGTTTTATGTCAGATTAGGACATTAAAATAATTTTAAGATAGATCAGAACTGGCTAATCAAGTTTTCTTTTTTCTTTTTTTTTGTAATCCAACATTAATTTTAAAACGAGTGGTAGTTACAAGTGGAGCTAAGTGTAACACATGATTTTGTGTTCCCAGAAGCGTGCTGAGCGGTCACTTAAGGTGGAGTGTCTTCCGTTTTTCACGTTTCTTGTAAATGAACCGAATACGGTTTGACTCGAACACACAACAAGTCTTCAACTTCGGATGTTGACCAGGCAGGAGTAGTTCCGCAATTTACGAAGGTATTATCGCTATTATCATGGTTACCATGGTACGATGCCGCCATTTTTTATTTCAAGTTTCGCCTCCTACGAGAACCTGACACGTGCTGCCTTCAGTTGCCATTGGTGAAAGCAGGTATTATTTTATAACATGTTTTCAGAAAAGCGTCACTACCTACTTAGAGAGCAGCGTCATGTGACGTCATATTGGCTACAAGAGAGATAGCTGCAAGGGGCACTAGATTAAAATGGAGGGTTAAACAACGGCACTTCTAGTCAAGGCAGTGCTTAGAGAGCGGATTTCTTAGGCTTAAAAAATCGTTGTTTTCTTTAATCCCTTATGCTGCTAGGTTGTAATCGGAAAATAAAAATTCCACTTGCTTAAAAATGTCAGCATCTGCCAACAAATCGACAAAAATCGCGCGTCATATGCCTAATAAACCCACTCTTAACAGCATTGTCTTCAGCAAGACGCCCTTCTTTTCCCCCTTCAGTGACCCTTGCAGCTATCCCAGTAACTGGCTCCAGCATAGAGTTATATACAATAATACTACGTTGTGTCACTGCCCTATATACCCTGAGGCAGGCAATGGCGAAAGTGCTTAGTTTGCTGGCGCTCAGTTCTGGCGTGAATTAGAGCTATTTTGACGTATATTTACTTTTTTCACAACAGCTAAGTAAATTTGTCTACTACTGAACCGCATACACCGTAGCGCTAAACGAATTCAAACCTAGAAATGGCACATCTGCTAGCGCATGCGCGATACATGTCATTGTCATAACTGCACAAGGTAGGCGATGGCGAAAGCTCTTGGCTTGCTAACCATCAAAGTTCCGGTGTGAATTTGAGCGATTTCGACGAGCATTAACTTTTTTTTTTTATTATTTGTCCGCTGAAATGGAGTTCTAGTTCCGATCGGCATACACCGCAATGCTACGAATTTAAACGGGAAACGGAAATGCGTGTTAGCGCACGCGTGTCGCGCGTCGCCGTCATCACTACATGAAGGAAAATTGGAAATTAGACATTTTTCGCTAATGGCTAATTTCCAAATTCCCTTAATATTATTTACAGCGATTTGTATTTTTTTTATATTTATATCATTACATAAAGTAGGCGATGGTGGCAATAACACAGCTGCCTGTTTGTTGTAGCCAAGATGAGTTAGTAGCTAGAGCTCTGTAGGTATAACGCGATCGCAATGCCTCTCAGAGATAACGGCATTGAAATATCGATTCAAGAATCAGATAAAAGCCAGAATATCGAATTTATTTGATTGGAAACATCGCCGGACTAAATATCGCGGACGAAACATCGTAAGGACAAAACATAGCTAGGTCAAAGTGTCGCTAGGACAAAACATCGCATATTTAGAAAAATAGAGAAAATAATTAAAAATCAGTTAAATCAGCTTAAAAGGCTATATAAAAAAACGAAGTCGGTGAATCTAGACACACGCTAGTGCAACAAACATCACATCAATTCAATTGTCGAGGTTGTAAACCATTGTAGCGCGACGCCATAGCGTCAGTGTCTTATATCTTGAACTTAGTTGGGCACATTTCAGGTACTTGGAGAAAAATAATAATGCGGTACAAAAGCTTAAATTGTGTTGAAATTGAGAGCAATGACCCACCTGACAAAAATTAACTCGTGTTGGAATGCCAGCTATAAGCTGCTTTCAATGCAAAATCTGCCCCTCAATAACGTTGAAAATGTGTTACTGCTTACTACCTAGCTGGCTAGTCCGCTCATCCCAATGTTAAATCCCATAGGATGATTATTCATCGATACCGAGATAACGGGAAGGCTTCCAGCTATGAAATTGTGTGAATGGGTGCAGTACAATACACATTGCGTACCTTTTGTGGTTTGGAGCCTGGGGCGTAACGGGGATGGCGTGGGAGGGCGCGTAAGTACGAAAATATTGTTATAGCCATTGTTAGCATTGTCGGCATCGTCTCTCATTGGACGGCCAAAGTTCGGACAATGACAACGTGTGTACTGATGTGCGTGCCTAGACACACACTAGTGTATCACGATAAATCTAAGCAACGTTGCCAAAGAAATTGTATTCACGTCCAATTTACGAAAAATAAACCAGCTGTAAAAACAAAGCAAAATAAACAAAACCAAAAACTGGTAAAGAGTGGTTCGGCCCTTCAAAGGATTGATATCAACACACCAAAACTAACTAAATAAAAAAAATTACAACAAAATTAAAATCAAACCAAAAACCTACAAAGAGGTGACTAAGTTGAGAATGGTTCGGCCTGTAGGCAAAAGGTAGTAGCAAAGTGTTGAAAACCAATATCTTGTTGACGTGCCACTTTATTACACATCTGCACGGTAGTGAAGTTGAGTAAATACACAATTAAAAAAAAAAGGAGTGATATCATATCAAAAACCAAAACTGGTAAAAGGGGCCGCCAAGTTCCGAATGATTCGGCCCTTCAAAGGAGTGATACCAACACACCATAACCTTCGCCAACTTAATCGCACTGAATAATATTTTGGACGTTAATGAAAACTTAAACATTGGTATCGAAAGTAGCAATGTTCTTGTTTTCATTTAACCTTCGAATTAATAAGCGGTGCGATTAACTTGGCGAATGTTTTGGTGTGTTGATATCACTCCTTTGAAGGGCCGAACAATTCGGAACTTGGCGGCCCCTTTTACCAGTTTTTCTTTTTGATATGATTAGGAGGTGATTAGGTGTTAGACCACGCAAGCAGGTTAGAGGCTCGCGGTTGTCGAAGTCTTCAAAATGCGTTGTGCTCTGTTCTGGTATTATTTTCGAGGTGGGGAGCAATACTGGCAATGGCTTGAATTATTTCTGCCTCATTTCTTCCCTGCTCCAACTTTAAAGCATCGAAGAATTTCCAGATGACTGGGTGACTACACTCTTTCTTCCTCCCCCCCCCCCCCCCCATTGTAATAGTCGATCCGATGTTGAGTTGAGTTATTTCAGTACATTTTACAAGGAAAGAATTTGAAGACGAACCGCACACCACAGGATAAAATAAAAAATATAAACGTTTTCTTAAAAACAGAAATAAAAACTGTAATTAATGTGAAAACAGGGTTTCCAAAATCAAACAAAGCACGATTAAGAACTCATGGAAAACAATGAAGTGGTTAATAAACTTAGTGTTATAACAAATGCTTCTTGAAAGACTTTAGCCCAGTGAAAAGTTTAATTTAAGTAATAAGCGATGTTTTGTCCTATAGCGACGTTTTGTCCTAGCGATGTTTTGTCCTCGCGATGAGTCCGGTTACCTGGAAGAATGGATAACACTCTTATCCGATGGCGCACACTTCTTTTTCCAGCAAATGTTTAAACCACTGTTTTAAATATTTCAAACTAACCTAACCTTATAAATTTGAAAGATGCGACTGTTCACGATTACAAAGGCAATCCGCCGTTTCTTTTGCTTACGACGTTTGTAATCGCAAACAATCACATCTTTCGAGTTTGTAGGAGAAGGTTTAGGTTTAAATATTTTAAAAATATTGGTTTAAACATTTGCTAGAAAACGAGGTGTATGCCGCACAGATTCAGCCAGGGACATGCACACAGGGAAGGCGTGGGAGGGGGGGGGGGGAAGCTCTAGGTGCCCTTTATCTGAAAACAGTGCCCTTGCTCGCAGAAGAGCCCAA
>JAHWFP010036670.1:0-21096 GCA_023313725.1 Lithobius niger
TTTTTTTTTAGGACCTAAGGTGAAAGGAGGGTAAGTCGTACAATAGCTAAAGCCGGGCCCTTAACTTCTGCTGTTTTCGGTCTACTTAGGCTAACATTGTCGGACCTTTCTCACATTTAATAGGGGGATGTATTTTGACCTGAGAGAGTTCGTTTTTCGGGTTTTGAGCGTTAATCTTATTTTTAGGCCCATTTCTTTTTTTTGGCATATTTTAATTTCAGTATTCAGTAGGCCTTTGGCCAGACCGATAGCTGAGCAGTAGGGCTTCGGCCTGTGGTCTCAAATGTCGTGGGTTCAAGTCCCTCTCAGGCATTCTGACATCTAAGTCCAAAAGGCACCGTAAATAGATTTACATCTGTATTTATTAATCAGACTGTTAGTGTGAGATTTTTTTTTTTTTTAAATTTAAAGCCCCGTGAGACCTACTCTGTCGTGGAATTCGATCCACTGTCCTCTTGGCTGGTAACTGATCAATATGAGCACCGGGCTGTGCTTGCTCACGTGGTTTCGGGTGCCCGGTTTCCGTTGGGACTTTTTTTTTAAGTACTGTTTAATGGCGCATTCTAAAAATCGTTTGTGAATGTGAAGATCTGCAGCCATGTGAATTCGTTCGCACAATTTTGGGATTCGTCGTGATATCTCTTGACAACTATAGCGGTAGTTTTCAAAAATTAATGTTTTAATTTTATATAGTTTTAAGTGACAAATTTTTGTAACCGTTTTTTAAACCAATCTTAAGCATTAAACGAGAGAACACAGTGGAGTGAGTCAACATTGTTTATAGCTTAATAATCACAAGTGTGCACAAATTCTCACGGAAAAATTCATGTGTCATCGTCAGTCCGGGAATTGAAACCAGGTCAGCGGCGTAACTACAATGAGGAAGAGGAGGCATCCGCCTCCGGGTCCACCGACTTTGGGGGCCTCCTCACTTGCCCCAATTTAAAATTTTGTTGTAACCGCAAAACATCAGTAAGTTATTGCTATCTTCTCGCCTTTTGTGTCAAAAACTGTATTTTTTTTAAAGAGCCTCCATTGAGCTCTCGTTTTTGTATGGCAAAAACTAATTTTTTTTATGCGAGGAGGGGGGGGGGGGGGTATGCTTAACCTGAGCAAAACCTTGCTTCCTTGTGTGGCAAAACTGCAGTTTTCTTTTTTTTTTAGTGTGGCGGTGGGCCCACTGGAATGTGGGGAGGGGGGCGGCCTCTACTGGGCTCTTGCCTTGTTTGGCAAAATTGCATTTCTTTTTAATGAAAGGGGCCCTCCACTCAGCTTGCGTGACGATAACTGTTATTTTTTTCTTTTTTTTTTTTACGGAAAGGGCCCTCGACTGCACTCCCGCCTCCGGGCTGCAATTTTGAAGTTACCCCTCTGAACCAGGTCTTTCGCTATACTTACCGCTCACTTATCATTCTTAGCTGTTTTACAGTGTTGGTTCAATTGTGTTGCTTCTTTTAATATTCATAATTCCAACTGATTTCCTTTTCTTCAATTTAACGTAGTTTTTAAAGTTTTCACAGCAGCAGAGACATGTTCGTGTACACAGAAAGTGCTTTAATGAAACGAATGGCAGCATTTCGTTTTTTTTTTTTTTTTTCATTAACAAAACGAATATAATTACACAAAGAACAAATCAAGTTGCAAAAATAAAAAAATGGCAAGGTTTCTGTTGCATTTACGTTCTTCTAAATAACACTTTAAAGCTTTAATTAGAAGATTTCCCAAAGGTTCTAGAAAACGGTAAGGACAATCTGGGGATAAAGGTCTAAAAAGGCATATGTTAAAAAAAATCGTATAATAACACATAAATGGTCCGTGGAAGGATTGACAATCTTTAATGAATGTTGGAGTGTGTGTGTGGGGGTTGGGGAGGGGGACCCTTTATATACCTGTATTCATCAACAACCTTTTTTTTAATTTTCTTTATCGGTTGAGTAAAGTGGGTCTAGGGTCACCGGTCAGGGCTCGAGTGGTCAGGTACGTCATGGGTCGGAAAAAGTGACCCATCCCATCTCTCGTATCAACGTATTGTCTCTGCGTTTCGTGCAAAACAGCTTCGTCACCCTACAAGAATTTAAGATGCAAATGTGAAATTCCCTTAGCCAGTCTAAACAGCACTTTTGGTTGCCATGTTGAAAAGCATTCTTTCAAATGAAGCGAATATGTGGGATTGTCGGAAGCTTTTTTTTTTTTTGATTGTCTACCTTCTGTAGTGGTTAAAATAAAAAGCGATGATCAAATATTATTAATTATTTCGTTGTATTACGCGACAAATATTGTTATTTGTAAGGAAGCAACAGCGTTTTAATTTTCCGTGTTTTAAAAAGTTCACTGGGTTACCAGCAGCACGGTGTACGCTTCGTGGGAATTCCGCTATTCAGGATTCCAAATTTACAATGGTGAATGTTAGATCGATAAATTTGAAGAAGTGTAATTTATTTCGTAATAATAAGCCGATTTACGGCAAATTCGAGCTCACCAATACTTTTGATGTTTTCAAGCGAATTTAGCAAATTTCAATCCAATCCGACCTTTCGTTTGGGCTCCACCCGGACTACAAAAATGCAACCAACAAACCAACCAAAACTTTGCATTTTAAATTTCTTTCATAGGCTACACTGTGCTCGCTTCGCTCTTTCCGCTCCGCCAGCTAATTTCACTAGCAACATTTGCTTTCCCGTGCCAATGTGGGATTCCGTTAGTACATTACATGAAGGCAGTGCCTCAGTTGGCCCTTATTGGTAGAATGGAAAACTGATGGATTTTTACTCACTCCCCACCTACAAGTACCTAGGCCACATTTTTACCTTTATTACTCAGTTTGCGGGTTTTAGAGATTTTTCCATTTTGATTCTTAAATCAATGAATTAAAAAAATCTGACTTAAACCGCGATTAAAATCACTAAACCACTTTCATAAACGTATTGAACTGCTCAGCGATGATTTTGACAAAAGCAACAGTTTCCATCGACAGAAAATTGACGTCATGCTTCAAATGTTTTATAACACCTTGCCGCACCAAGCAATGAGTAAAAAGAACGGGTTGTAAGAACGATCACGTTTGCGCTGTAATTGCGTCGTCAAGGGAGTTGCTAGGCAGTTATAAGTTAAATACCGTCCGATAAAGACGTTTGTTTCGAGTCGAGTGACTTGTTCCTTTTTTCAGCTTAGTGGGGGGACACTCTATGACGACAATCGCAGCAACTAAATTGTTAATTAAACAAACTCAAACTGCCACTGTACTTACTAACGTACCCGCTTTCGGCTCCCTAGGACTTCGTTGTGTGTTGATCAATGCCCGTAGTCTTGTGAAAAACTGTGCTTTTTTTGTCCGTCCTACTAGCATCTGACCGCTTTGATATCTTATTGTCGAAACTTGGCTTACCCCCGTGTAACAGATAATATGTTGGTTGGATCGTACTGCTACAATATTTTGCGTTTCGATAGGGACTCGAGGGGAGGTGGGGAGGCTATCATTTTTCGAGAAAATATGGATGTCCTTTGTGACAATCGTTCGGCTGATGCTGAAGCCTTTACTGCTATCATTCCTTCACTTAACCTAAAGTTAAATTTAGGTTATCTTCCGCACAGCTTTTATGAGGCTTCTGTGCTTTCTTTGGGGAATTATGTTCTTCAAAATTTCAATGCACGTCGCCGCACTGTTTTTTTGGGGGATTTAAATCTTTCTTCTGTTGACTGGAAGCACCGGACAGCAGCAAGCCGACACCACCGCTCCTTTTTGGACCTAATTCAACCACTGGGACTGACCCAACTTGTTTCAAAGCCAATTCGGGGGGATAATATCCTAGACCTCATCTTCACTAGTGAGGATGATCTAATCTTTGATGTTGAGGTAGGGGAGCACCTTGGTAGTAGTGACCACTCCATGGTGTTTTTTCGTGTCCACTGCCCTTACACCTCACAACGTGACCGCGCTTCGCCATTGACTGGCCCAATTGATTTTGCTAAAATGAAAACTTTTCTTGCACTTGTTAACTGGCAGGATACACTTCGTGAAAACGGGAAATCAGTGGAGTTGGCCTGGTCGGTGTTTTTGGCGACCATACATGAGGCGGTGAACCATTCCAGTGGAAAACCCTGGGTTGGGCGATCACGTACTCCTGATCCTGCTATAATCACTAAGACTGGTAAAAAGAAATTAAAACTGTGGCGACGGGCTAAAGAGTTCCCGACAGCCGAAAACAAACAGGCAAACGACCTTTGCCGCGCTGATTATGCCGACTTGCTTGCTGCGTGGCACGGCTCCAAGGAGGAAAGGATACTCCGAGAAGGGAATCTTTCTGCCTTATTTCGGCTTTACCGCGAAAAAACTGGGATAAAATGCCGTTTCCCGCCCTTTAAATCCAATTCTGACTTTATTACTTCCGATCCTGCCAATGCAATCTTCTAAATGAAATGTTTGCCTCAAACTGCATTCGTGACAACGGCAGTCTTGCACAAAGTTGGCGGTTAAACACAGTTCCTACCGTGCCCTGTGAACATTTCGGTTTTGCTCCCAGCATGGTTTTCCGTACTTTGCGTGGCCTCAGGCCCAACCGTGCAGTTGGCCCTGATGGCTACTCTGCCTATTTTTTCAGACAGGTTGCTGCTGAAATCTGCATGCCCCTCTCCATTATTTTCCGGCTGTCGTTCGAGTCAGGACTCCTCCCTTCCGATTGGTCTATGGCGAATGTGATCCCAGTGTTTAAGAAGGGTGACGCCACCTGCCCGGAAAATTACAGACCAATCGCTCTTACTTCAGTCCCTTGCAAAGTGATGGAAACCATTGTGAAAACAAAAATGTTAACTTTGCTTTTGGAAAATAATCTTATCTCGGACGACCAATTTGGGTTTTTGCCAGGCAGGTCTTCCACTTGCCAGTTACTCCGTTGTCTCGACCTGTGGACTGATCCTCTCAATCTCGGCGTGCCAAATGATGTCGTCTACTTTGACTTCAGGAAGGCTTTTGAGTCCGTTGTACACACAAAGCTTCTTCTGAAGCTGTCCGAGGTTGGGGGTTACTGGGAGTCTGCTAAATTGGGTGGCTGCTTTCCTTGAGGGAAGAACCCAGCGTGTCCTTGTTGGCTCCTCTTTTTCTACCCCCTTACCTATCGTCAGTGGGGTTTCACAGGGGTCCGTACTTGGCCCCCTGCTCTTTGTTATATCTATTTAAATGATCTCAAATGCGACAGTCCATCAACCATGCAGTTTAAGTTTGCAGACGACTTGAAACTTAGTGGGCAAATTGTGCACCCTTCTGGTGACCCCTTTGTAATTCGTGAGGGAATCAACAGTGTTCTCGAGTGGAGTTCGATGTGGCAATTACCCCTTTCTTCACATAAGTGTCAGGTTTTCCATATCGGTCGACAGGGCTCCTTCAGTCAGTATCTACTCAAGGACCTTACCATTCCGGGGGTATCTGAGGTAAATGACCTCGGGGTACTCATCACCTCGAACCTTAAGTCGTCCGACCATTGCAACAAGATCGTTTCTAAGGCTTATCGTAGGCTCACGATTGTTGAGCGTTGTTTCATGTCAGGCAACCCTAAGGTTAAAACTTGGGCTTTTAAAGTCTATGCGCGACCTCTGCTGGCGCATGCCAGCCAAGTTTGGTCTCCTTACCTCCTTGGGGACATTCACCTAATTGAGTCCGTCCAGCGTCGCTTCACAAAGAAACTGCCTGGCCTTCGTGACCTTTCATATGGGAAGCGGCTTTTGCAAACCAGGTTTGAGACCCTTGAACTACGTAGGCTACGTGCTGACTTGCGGTTTGCTTTTAGGATTGTCCGTGGTATTTTGCCCATTGACATGCCCTTTTTTGATCTTTGCTTCAGTAGGGCCACAAGAGGCCACTCACTTAAATTGCGGTTGCCTCGGCTAAGCTGGACTGCAGATTAAACTTCTTTGCTGTCCGGGTTGTCCGCCCATGGAATTCACTGTCGGAGGAAGCAGTTCTGGCGCCCACTGTGGTACGTTTTTCCAGTTTGCTGGAGAGACTTCCTCTAAGCGACCTGAATTTGTCCTAGATTCACCCGAATGATACTTCTTTCTCGGTTTTCTGCACGTTTTTAATGACTAGGACTTGTGTAAGTGGCTGCGCCCTTCAAGCTCCTTTCTATCTATGAGTAGATAAACCTTTTTATTATTATTATTTCGTTTGCAAAGATAATCCCTGCGAAGAAGATAGATAATCACTGTGCGCCATTTTTAGACGGACTCAGCGAAAAATTCGCCTCGAAGAGCCGATGTGGTCGATGATTAATCAATGACGTCACGCTGAAGACTTGGAAAATGAATCATGCCTTTATGGGTGGGTGAAAAGAGGCAACATTTTTGAGTTGTGGCGACAGCACCGAGTTGTTCGAGGGGTTCACGAAAATGCTCTTGGGAGTTAAATCAACGTCAATTAAATAAACCACCCCTGGTCCGAAGTTCTGAGTTCAAGCCTTGCCATTGTGCGTTCGTAAAGAAAGGGCCCTGGAAACTCTCGTTTTCTCAAGTGGTATTGTGGCATGTAAAGAAATTTTGTATTTCATTGCAAAATAGTCTCATCTTGTCCCTGTCAAATATTCCGATTCAAGTCCTTGGCATCTGCTGAAGGCGAATGGTAATTTTCCTAGGAAATTCTCAAGATTTTTCTATGGTTCCTTCTTCTCGAACGCACAGGCTACAGTAGTTCTTCGTTCATTTAGATCACAATTTTTTTAACTTTAAGGATATATATATATATATATATATATATATGTATATACCTTAAGTCCCAAAAGTCCCAGAACACCCTTAAAACTTTTTAAGGGGTTGAAAGAAAATAGTAAAACTCTGGCAATGTAAGTTTGGTTAAAGGATAACCCTTTTCGTACAACCGGCATTACGCCTGCCTCCCTTGGGGGGGAAGTGCGGTAGGGGCCCCAACTCAGAAGAAATGTTCAATGGAATGGGGGCTAAAGGAATACCTTATTTGAAAGGTCTTCGTTAGGCGAGTAAAGTGCCGCAACGATAGCTTCGATACGATGAGCCCATCCAAAATGGCACCCGGTCAAACATTAGGAATTTCCTTTGCATCCCTATGTTTTACACGGGCTGAAGATGTCGTAAAAGGACGTAGGTGGCAGCAAAATGCTTCGTTCAGTTGTAGCGGCGGATGCTGCGACAGCTGCGGTGCTTGTAACATCGCCGACATCTGGTGAAACTGGGCCTTGTTAATTATCACTCTGGGTTGACTTTGTGTACTTGTTGGGTTAAACAGCACAACTGCTATAGTCCTGGCATGGGGAATGGAGCATCGATGTCCTAATTAATTAGGCCTCCCTAGTAATAAAAAGCGGGTAATGCTGCCACCAAGGTGGGTAAAGACCTAGGCTAAGTTAAATTGTAGAGAATTGTCTAAATGTTAACTTCCAGCAATCATTGAGCTGTAAACCAAATGGCGTTTAAAACTCCTGGTTTTATTTTAAACAAACATGTTAAAGGTTATGCTTTACATTTGGAATACTGTACACAACTTAGCTTTGGATTAAAAGCATTTTTTTTTCGAGAATTTACATTTAAATTAGTTTGTCAGAACTTACATTTGTTCTTAATACAATTTCAAATAGAAACAGTGATTTTGGCAAGACGATTTACGCAAAAGAGCCCTCTAAACTAGAAACAGCCTCGGCTGACTTATAATAGTATAGACCATACAGTTTTGTTTCAAAAGGCAACACCCAAAAGATCAAACCGTCCCCATCGGAATTCACATTAGAAAAGGGATGTACGCTCCATGAAGTACTACGCTTCTGCAAATCTAATTGACCCAATGGCCTTTGTTTACATTAACTTAGCTTAATGAAAACGGTAAAATAAACGCTGGTTTTTAGGAAGGGACCGTGAACCCTTACGTTATGGCCGTTAACGTCCTAATTGCCGATGGCTTAACAGACCATAATTTACTTTCAATGCTAAAGGTTTAATTTAATTTAAACTACAAATTTTGAAATAAGAGTCCAAAAGATAAACTTTATGGTAGCTACGGTCGGAGTTTTGGATGGAGATTTTAAAGTAAATAAACACATAATAAACGCTGGGTCCGGTAAAATAACACTAAAACACACGAAAATCTCCGGTAGGGTTCACGGCAAGAAATTAAGTTTACTAAAGGGCATTTGTGCACAAAATAAAAGATTAAATATACCAGATTAGTAATAAATAATGCTATAACGCATTTACGTTAGTTTTAAACTGTTTGCAGACGCAGACCAGTGAAATTGATGGTCGGACATTTTTCATAAATAATAAAAGTCGTCACGCGAATTACAAATAAAAAAAATATCGTTCTAAGTGCGTATCCTTACATATATGTGAGGTTATAAGAACCGTTTGGCAGCCCCTCCTATTGCACAAATAAGCTAGTGTCTTTGGCTTTATGCCTAAAAGAAATTCAATGAAAAATTTACAAAATATACAGAGTTTTGGAAAACGGCGACCGGAAGTTTCGTTCGCTGCGGCACAGTTTGGACGATTTTTCTAACTGCTGCAGTTTTGTTATTGAAGACGAAATTAGATGATCTGTTCCCGTGGAATTGGAGAGGATGTGTTGGTCTATTAATGGTTGAAGAAATGGGTCAAATTGGTTCGTTTTCCATGGAGATATTCAAGGTTGAGTAGCGAGGTCTTTTTGGTGCTGGAGCGCCAAGATAAAAAAGTGTTCATCGTGATACAAAGATTTTCTACCGTCAGGCTTTTGATGACTGGTGTCAAGGTGGCATCAACAAGGGTGTCTGATAGGAGACCTTGTTACACAGTTTAGTTGGATCAACAACGTCTTTTGCGGTTTGAAACCCCGAGGGGGGGCCTTAGGGGCCCCCCCCCCCCCCAATTCCCAGCGGGAGGGGGGAAGGGCACTGAGGCCCACACTCTGGTCGAAGCATTTTGCAGCCATCTACGTTCCTTTACGACATCTTCAGCATGAATAAGACAAGGATGCAAAGGAAATTCCTAATGTTTGACCGGCTGCCATTTTGGATGGGCTCATCGTATCGAAGCTATCGTTGTAGCACTTTATTCGCCTAACGAAGACCTTTCAAATAAGGTATTCCTTTACCCCCCATTCCACTGAACATTTCTGAGTTCCCCCCCCCCCCCTCGGGTAGGGGGGAGGGCTGGCGTAATGCCGGTTGTACGAAAAGGTATAGATCCGTTAACCAAACTTACATGGCCAGAGTTTCACTATTTTCTTTCAGCCCCTTAAAAAGAAATTACGGTGTTCTGTGACTTTTGGGACGGCCAGTATGTATATACACATAAAAAAAAACAACAAACGAACAAACAAAAGTACAAACAGTGAAAAAACGAACGAACGAAGCCTAGAACAAACGGCAAAAAGTCAAACTTTAAACTTCAAATGTGGTGGGGGAAAGGTGGGGGGAGGCTGATTGGTAATAGTTTTTAATTGCTGTTAAAAAAAAAGTCGGAAACTGTAAAGCAACGGGTTTGCCAAAGTACAACGCCAAACTACTGAAAGTGTTCAATGTCATGAGCTGAACGTAAGCCTTTATTCAACACGACAGGAAACAGGAAAAAAATTACGTAAGATCTTCTGCTATGAGTTTTACATTCTGATGATGCGATTGCGTTATTTCCGGCTGACGACAAGTTACCGTATTATTCGCAATGGTAGTTCCGTTTAGCAACAACATGTGGAGACTACTTTAGGTCCGTCATCAGCATATTAAGGATTACATTGCTCATCTTGACAAAATTTAATATATAGGAAAACATCCGAACTCGTAGGATGTTTTTTTTTTACCTTACTCATTAGCGATGGGGTAAAGAGTACCAACAAAAACAACAACAGTAATTGTCATGACACGACCCAAAACACCTGATTTCGCCGGCAGACAAAAAACACTAATATTGTAATTAGTAAAAGTAGAGAAGTAACATTTAAATGCGATCAGTGTGACAAGGAACTTAATCTTCTGTTTCACCCCCCGAAATATTTGAGATAGGAATTTCATCTTGGAACCCGTGAATTTCTCCCTTATCACGAAATTTCACCCAAATAGCAAAAAATCATAATAATAATAATGCTAACGTTACTGTGCTTCGAACTGACAGACACATTCACAGACAAACGGCACACAAAATCCAAATTCAGTTCGAATACTCGACCTGGCTCGCTTTGCTCGCCCGGCTAATAACAAAAGCTATAATAATTATTAAAATTATTATTATTATAAATTTCGTATTATAAACAAAGCCGCTGAACAAGTGGCTTTTTTTTTTCTATTTCGCCAAGCACGAAACCTGTTTTCTAAAAGTAGCACAAGGAAAGTGCTACGTCATTATGTCGTCACGCAAAGACAATTTAAAGCGCGCGGGCTTACAAGGTCTACATCGAATTTATAAATTGTTCCTCTTTCCCTCCGCGCGTGAATCGCTGAACGCTACAAGAGCTAAGAAATATGTTTTAGCGTAGGAGTGCGTAGCGTTTGGGCTTTTAGAATCCTACAAATGTAATAAAATACATAAAATAACATCATTCACGCCAATAGTCGTATACATGTGTAGGCTAACTAGCCTCTAACCCCCCCCCCCAACATTTTAGAGCGACTTGTGCGCTATTTCAGTGCCGGGTTGGCCAAATGGGGTGGAGGGGGGGGGGGGGGTGGGGGGGGGGGGGGGGGGGGGGGGGCCCGGCCCCCGGGGGGGGGGGGTTGTCGCCGTTTAAGAGCCCCGCGACAACGCGTCAAACTAATACTGATTTGAAATTTTGTTGATCTTGTAAGATAATTACAATCAAGCTTTCTTAAAATTGTTTCCACGACGAGAGAAAAAAAAATAATCAACTCACAGAAATGAAAAATTTGATGATGATTAAAGAAGCAATACAGAAAATACTGTATTAATGTAAGGCACCCATTAACAACTTAAAAGTGCATTGGCACCAGGTTCACATTACAATTTATATCTAGGCTCCTTTTCCGTCAGCTGTCAGTTTGTAAAAAAAAGAAAACGGGAAAAAAAAAATCAGGTGTTAGTTTGTAGTATCAAGGTGCAACCTGCATACATGTAATAATAATGGTTCTCTCCATCTACCGGTCGGCTTGCGCACTACGTAATTCAATGTTATCCCACTAGAGCACGTGCCAAAGCAAAGCACAAAGCGTCGACTATTCAGTCAATCATCTGCTCAACCGTCGTATTAAAGGTACACGCCTCCACGTTCGCTTTCCTGTAAGATTCAGTTTTGCAACATTAGTTCAAGCTAATGTAAATGTTGTAAACCCTTTTGTTTTCGTGTTCCCCCCCCCCCACGAACGAATCGGCTTTGCTACATTCATTCATGCGTGCGTAAATGTTGCAAAAGCTATATAGGCGCAGGATGGACGGAAGTAGGGATCAGGTATGTCCCTTTAAGCATCAACTGCGTACATAGTGGAACATTGACTGACGGGCTGTTTTGCCCGAAGTTGTATGTTTAATTGCTTTGTTTGAAGTCCTGTACATAGTTGAAGTCCTCACTCCAGCAGTTGTCGACGCGCCATTAAGCCTCAATCCCCACCCCCACCCCCCCCCTCACTCCAGCAAAACTAAACCAATTACCGGTAATATCTCCGTTTCTATTCAATACCTTTCGGCCAAACTTATCAGATAATAGATAAGTATGGAAAGTTAACAAAAATTATGCAATTCTGTGCAAGGCAGGGAACTACACGTAAATTTGAAAACTGTTCGCTTGTTGTTTGTATGTAATACTGAACGAAATGATTAATTGCTTCCCCTTAATTTTGTATACCTATGATATTCTAAGTTATAACAGTGATTTGTTTAAAATGACTATTATTGAAATTAGTTGTAATATTTGTTTACAATGTTTACCTAAACCATACACAAGTTGGTTTATAAGGAACCGACCAGCGCCCGTCGTTTCTCCCCCGTGTCCATGATCGAAATTACAGGGGGGGGGGGGGGGCTATTTGTACACTCCTGCTCATGCATAACCTTGGGCCATCCATTCAACGTCATTGCCACATTAACTTCTAAATCGTGCTTCCTACCTACACCACCAGTGCAAATTGTGAATAATTTTTTTAATAATATTTTTATACAATATTTTTTTTTATCAATATGTGATAATAATCATATCAAAAACCAAAACTGGTAAAAGGGGCCGCCAAGTTCCGAATGATTCGGCCCTTCAAAGGAGTGATATCAACACACCAAAACATTCGCCAAGTTAATCGCACCACTTAATAGTTCAAAGGTTTAATGAAAAAGAACATTGCTGCTTTCGGTAGCAATGTTCAAATTTTCATTTAACGTCCGAAGTATTATTCGGTACGATTAAGTTGGCGAATGTTTTGGTGTGTTGATATCACTCCTTTGAAGGGCCGAAACATTCGGAACTTGGCGGCTCCTTTTACCAGTCTTGGTTTTTGATATGATATCACTCCTTTTTTTTTAAATTGTGTATTTACTCAACTCCACTACCGTACGTTAGTAATACGTTAATAATTGTTTAATAACATTAATAATTCTTAATATTAGTTGTCTTAATAAAATGGGTTTATTAAAACTGTTGGTTGGTAAAATTAAAATTGTATTTAGCAAACATTTGCGGGGCTTCCCCCCCCCCCCCAACCGATATTTCCAATGCTAGGGGCCTCTGGGGCATTAATCTGGCACTGCCTCTTTTTTTAACGGTTAATTTAAAATGAAGAGGATGTGTTTATTTATGTTAATTTAGTGTAGTACTTAATTTATTTTAATTGGTTTGATTTTAATTTTTAACCATTCACGAAGGAGGCGTGACAACCACGATAGACTTTGAGAACGACTAAACAAACTTCCTAATTTTTAAGTTGCCCCGTTTCGTTAAGACAGTACAAAAAGCCTGATCGGCTGAATTAAGCAAACAAAAATAAAAAAAGAAATAACAGACGCGAGCCTATTTTTGTTGCCCTTTGGACTTGCGTCGGCATGCCCAAACGAAACTGATACTTTGTATAATCACGTACAGTGATTTGGAGCACACAGGTCGAATTGCCACGTTAAAGCCTAGCCGAAGTGTGAACAAGGCTTTATATAGATGGCATAAACGAAAATGTAAACCAACATGGCAACCTCGTTCTTTAACCGTTAATAACACTGGTATTAAGCACCACAATATTGTACTTTTTTCTCCTTCTCTTTGTTTTAAACTGACTTACTAACTTCATTTGAGCTGTTTTTAACTGAAAATTAAACATGAAAACTTTAACCAAATGGAATAAAAACAAGCAGCTAAAGCGACTACGTGGTTGCAACCGGTCTTCTGTACAGTTCTGCCACTTCCAATGTTGAAACGCTCACCTCTATCACGCACTGCAACAATTAACGATGTCTTTTATCTAATCTAAAAGCAGTTACCATCACAATTGCTGGTTAAAAATAAGTTAGCTTAGGCCTATTTTACATTTTTGGCCTAATTGTCAGCTTTTAGGCCTAATTTACATGTAGTTTTATTTTCGTAAGTAGCAGCAAACGGATAATTGTATTGTACGGCAAGCCTATTAATTTTTAAAACACGGTGTGCCTCCGGGTACACATCTAGTATTACAACGTAATGCGCAACGTAGCCTATATAGATCAGTGGTAGTAGTAGGAAGTGACGGGGAGACGCAATAGATAGACGTTTTAATATACTGTTGATTCAGCCAGCAGCGACTCGTAGCAACTTGACGTTGCCGTGGTAACGTGATTTTAGGCCTAATTTTATTAACTGCAGTTTTGTTATTTCTTAATGAGTACCAGATAGGCCTAATGAAGAATTAGCTTCGGAGGTAAGCCCATTCATTCATGCACCAAGCGACGATACTATTTTAAAAGAAGCTAAAATCCTCTATTTTCGGCTGCGTGTGATACTAAGGATTTTAATTCGACGATCAAATGTTATTATTTCATTGAGTTACGTCGAAGAAACCTGTTATCTATAAGGAAGTAACGATGTTTTAATTAGCCGTGTTTTTTTAACTAACGTTTGACAATGAAACTAACTTTGTCAATAGTGGTCGTCTCTACCTATAGTACCATTCCGAAGTTGAAAAAAGGGACGGACGGACGGACAAAGTCGTTGCAATAGTCTTCTTGTAAAATGGGGCTCCAGTTTTATGCAAGAAATAGTGTCATTGGACAGCCCATTACTTTTAAGTTGGTTAATATCGGGCACAGCATCGTCTATCTCATGGCGTGTAAATATAATTTTTAAATAAGGTATAATTTTTTTTTTACAGGGGCTCATCGGCGTACCGCATGGATACATGTGGCACGCGAGCGACAACGAGCTCTTTGGGCGAGGGATGAGAAAGGATTCGTGGAGATTTATACCATGCGGGCAAAAGACAATTGCAGGACCGAAAGTCAAATGGGTTCGGTTTAGCTGCATCTGTAGTAGACAAGAAAAGTAATCATCCGACAGCAGCCTTTATAGGACGCATTTATGAACCAAACCCTTAGGGCGCGTTTACGCAGCGACTCGCCTTTGCATTCGCGCACGTATAGAACTCAATCGTGATGGCAAAGGTGACATTGCCATGGCAACAACGCTAAATGGATTAGCTAAATCCGACATCGTTTGAGTAAATACTTGGGAGTCTTATAATCCGTGCCAATAATATTAAGAATTCCTCATGACGAAACAATTTTCCTAAACGCTTCTGAACTCACGTTATTTGCTGTTTTCGTTGCGAGGCAGGAGACATAAAACCGCCGCCATGTTGGAATATGAGGTGATTTCTAGCTTCGAGCTGCGAGAATGCAAAAGCGAGTGGTTGGCAAACGTGCCCTTAAAATCTCGTTCGCCGAAAGCTATTTGCTATATCACAACTTTCATAAAACTGTGAACGTACATGAGGTTACACCGTCTGTTTAAGATGCTTCAATCCCATTTTTGCACACACTGACTAACAATTAATGATTTCGTTCGCTTCGCTCACTCAATCAGCGCGTCCCCTTCAGTTGTTTTGTTTATCCCTGCAACTTCCCTTAATTTTTCAAGATTTCGTTCACATTTAGTCATGCAGAAACCCCGAAGGTCGCTGTTACTAAAACAGCAGAACGCGAAGCATTTTTTTTGGGGGGGGGTTATTAACAAAAACCCATTAGCTCCTGTATGCTCGTATTGTTGCGTAACCATCATCTAACGCGCATCCCTTTATTCTTACGCAATCCAAGGCAACGTTAACGTTTCTTTATTTTGTCCTTCGTTACAGTTCAGTTTTTAGTTCGTCCAGGCTTTTACAATAAATTTAAGGACCAGTCTTGATTGTTCAAGCCATTGTTGCTTAAAATCTTTGGTTGCAACTTGGAAAAGAAACGAAATTTAAATTCGCCGGTGGTGAATTTCAAAACCCTCCCAAGTATTTGTCCTGACCCATACAACCCCTAAACCAACAAAAGGACCATCCCCAGTTCACCATGCATCCGTGTGCAAAAGTTCAGGTACGGAGGCCTTCTCAATTTTGCGCTAGCTATGAGCAAAAAGTCTATGGGATTTAACATGGGAAAAATTTTATTAGCTAGTCAGCTAGCTAGCTAGACAGTAACATAAAAACAACGTTATTAACGCATCTTTTTCTCTATGATTGGTGGACACTCAGCCTTTAAATTTTAGTTTTTCTTAATCTCTGACCCTTTCATTTAAATTTTCCACAATTTGAAACATTTCTGTCGCATTGGGATTTATCCTCAACATGCCAAAATATGCTTTCAGTTGCTTACAGTTAACAGACACATGCCTGCTAGTGAGCCGCCTTTTTATCATTAACAATTAATTTTTAACAATCGTATGTCTACAATGGGATGATCTACTGTTACTTGGCGGCGACACACTAGAGTGTGTCTAGATAATGCGTAAATGCTCCCTGTAGTCCTTAGGCCGACTTTTATAGTAATCTAGGGTGTACCACGAAACCCGTTACAGTGCCATAGCTCGAGAAGTAATGAAGATAGCTTAACGCAGTAAAAAATTGACTGACAACTTCGCGTGCGGACAATCCAACGCCAATTTTGTTCAACTTTGTGGAGGCGCCCCAAGGGGAGGGTTTAAGGCAGGGGGGGGGGGGGCAAAAAGGGGCGTTTCAAAGAAATTTCAAATGGGAAGGGGGGTCGAATGCTGCATCATTTAAAAGGTCTTGTCAAACCAAGTAACTTCTGAAGAAAAAGTTTTAATATTGTCAACCAGTGCAGGCACGCGGGGGGGGGGGGACAGGCAGACAAACAAAAAAGGCAACAATGAAGTGGAAATTCGTTTTACACCATTCAATAATGCAAGTTTTAGCCTAATTCTCGCCAATTTATTATGCAGATTTACTACCTACAAAATAAAAAGTTACTTTTCTGACCCCCCTCTCCCCTCCCCCACCGAGGGTAGGGGAGAGACCAACCAGGTTGTGTTAAGACCCGTCGGGGGTAAAAAAAAAAAAAAACAAGGGCCGCTATGGAAACCTGCATTCTTCGCAGGAATAATTAAGACTACCACGAAACCTGTTGCATTGCATAAAACTTCGTAGGTTTGCCGCAATGGGGCGTTTTTAAAAGAATTCCAATGCAAATAGGGCAACTCACGTGGCAACGTACAATACAGATTTCGCCCTATTGCTTATGTTAAATAAAGTATATCACACAGTCTTAAAAAACAACAACAACCGGAAATTGGATAAACACGCCAAAACTAGGGGGGGGGGGCAGTTGGTATGGTCCCTGACTACGTGTCTTGGCAGTCAGCTTTACTGTGTCATTATTTGAACCCTCCACAAACCTTTTAAAATGATTTGGACTGGGTTGAATTCGACTAGTATTTCCCCTCTTTATCTACAGGTTGTACATAAAAATAAGAAAAGCCTAATGTTAAAACAAAAACATAAGAATTACAACATTTTCATTTTTTCTCGAGTTATGGCAGTGTGACAGATTTCATGTTACACGTGTACTAAAACCTTTAATTATGTCTGCAGAAAATGTAGCGTGGCCATAGTGGTACCCGATTTTTTTTATTTCCTGTGGGTCGAACAAGCGTCCGTCTCTCCTCTCCCCCGAAGGTGAGGGGGGGGGGAGGGGAAGGGCCGGCAAACTCATCAACACTCGTTATGTAACATATTAATTTGATGCTGTTAAATCTGCACAGTAAATTACGCGAGAATTAGGCTAAAACTTGCATCCAATTGAAGGACGTAAAAAAATTTTCCCGTCCATTGTTGCCTTTTTTGTTTGGCTGCCCCCCTTCACTGGTTGACAATATCAAAAAAACTTTTCCTTCAGAAGTTGCTTGGTTTTACAAGACATTTTAAATAATGTATCACTCGACCCCCCTTCTCATTTGAAATTTCTTAAAAACGCCCCTTTGCCCCCCAGAAGCACCCCTTGGGGCGACCCCACAAAGTTTAGCAAATTGGCGTTGGATTGTCCACATGCGAATTTGTCAGTCAATTTGTCAGTCAACGGGTTTCGTGATACACCCAGTAGCAGACTTAATGATGATGATGAGGGATCATGACGCTTGCATTCCACCGCGGGGAAAAGGTGGGGGGGGGGGGGAGCAGGTTTCGGTGGAGGGCGTGAGGAGGTGGCTGTTCGCTAGAACGACGTATGTTACGCCGGGGTCATCTAGTTGTTATTATTCGAAGCAAGTCGGTATATTGCGTAAATGCTCCCTGTAGTCCCTGCAATCGTTATTTGCCACAAAACAGCAAATTTCCACCTTACAGTAAAGGAGGCCATATCCGAATTTTGCAAATGAACACTCCCTGCAATTTTGCAAGACAGTCTCAATGGCCTTTTTACAGTTCTCCTCGAGTGACCTCGTCCTATTTTTATTTCCGTATTTCTATTTCCAAAAATTTGAAGGTTTCTAATCGCACACATCAACCCATAATGTCAACAGGGCGCCCACGCCTAAATCACAAATTTTGTTTTTAATTTTAGGACAAAACGGATCCACATTTCATGATAATTTTATGACAAATCGACGTCTTGTTTTCATTTGTAACCCACTTACGGACAATATTATTTTTAACCCACTTTTTCCAGTGGGGGGGACGGATTGGATAAAATGAAATTGAGACATACAATTACGCCAAAAAAATCTTGACACCCACTCCCCCCCCCCCCCCTCATCTGTGGAGGATATCCTATCCAAATTAAATAAATCTAGTTCAGACTGACACGTTTCCAAATATTTGAAAATGCATCACATTTTCCGACTATGAAAGGAAAGCTGGTTCAACACATATTCTAGAAAACCTTAAAACATGTTGTTTTTAAACCTTGTTTGTATCCCATACACTTTTTTTTTCTTCAGAAAACAGAAGTTAGTGTTCAGTACCTTGTAAACGTTGCAAGATTGGGACTTGGAGTCCCGGAAAAGAAAATCCCTTGAAAAAATCACCGGAAAGAAAATCCCGGTAAAACAGTTCCCGGAAAAAATAAACAACGAAAAAACAATCCCCCCGGAAATATAAAGCCCCGGAATAAAAATCCCTAGGAAAAAATCCCTGAAAAGAAAAAAAGGTCCCATGGAAAGAAAAAAAACGGGAAAAATACAAGGATTTAGTAAGAACATGCTAGACAAGATCTAAGAATTAAAATGTAATGAAAAAAAAAATCAAAACCATCAACGAATGTGTGTAATTGTATCTAGTAGTAAAAGTTTTTTTTATGCAGGTGTAAACAGCGTTTGATCTGAATTCAACGAACTCACGTCTTGAACTTGAAAGAGTAAAAAGAGGAATATCAAAAAGAAACGCTATAAATATGCTTGACTTCTGTGATTGGCTATGACTTGTCTGTCTTTCTTGGCTGCGGCTGCATATTTAACATCAGGAATAACTAAATTCCACACTAGCCCGCGCGCACTGTGGATCAAGAGGTAGGATTATCTTGAAGACTACTCTTTCATTTCCCGCCTGATAATACCAGAAATAGTATCACATTCTCTCAAGTAGGAATGCCTCTTTAATATATAGGACTAGCTAAAAATGTTGCGTATTTTTATGCTGAGGGTTTATTTCCCGGAGACTATTTTACTGGAATTTTTATTCCGGGGATTTATTTTCCAGGGTTATTGTTTTTCCATGGGATATTTTTTCCAGGGATTTTTTTTCCGGCTCCCGGGAACAAAGATCTTTATAAATCCTGATTTCTTTAAGGGTCACTTGTGACGGTAGTTCGTACTCTTTTTGTTTACAGCATTTTCTAAAAATTTCTAATATTTTATATTTATGAAACAAAACTTTACGATAAATTTGTGACATTTTGTTGAATCCCAAAATTTATTGTGAATTTTATGACGAGTGGGAGCTCTGTCAGTTAAGCCTGTCTTTATTTGACGTGATTTTAACATATCTAAGTTCAGCAGTTTACTTTATCACGGAAACCCGGTATTGGACATGGGGCGAGGGTCTTACTGGAAAATCGCATAATTGGAAGAACGTATACCGTATAACAGTATAACGGAAAGTCGTCTAACAGGAAATTCGTATAATGGAAAATCGTCTAACTGGAAAATCGCATAATTGGAAGAACGTATGCCGTATAACAGTATAACGGAAAGTCGTCTAACAGGAAATTCGTATAATGGAAAATCGTCTAACTGGAAATTCGTATAATAGAAAAATGTCTAACTGGAAATTCGTATAATGGAAAATCGTCTAATGTCCCTGCCTCGCTCGTGCTACCGCGCTCGCTGCGGCTATACGTATAACATCGGAAACCGCAGTTAGACGTTTATCCAGTTAGACGTTTATCCATTATACGATATTCCGTTTGGATGATTTTCCATTTATACGATATTCAGTTTAGGCGATTTTCCAGATTTTTTATTTATGCAGATATTAGACAATTATCCCATTAGACGATTTTCCAGTTAGACGTTCGTCCGACGCCCCATTGGGGAACACGACACAGTTTCAGTCAGGCTTAAATGGCTCTATTGTAAGCTAAAAATCTTGGATGCTTTAAATATTTGTGTAACACTTTGTACAAAACTCTACGGACCTTAGATCACTGCAAACGCAGGGTGAGATTCAACCGTACATTTTCTTCTCCGCGCCAACACGCTGCAAGCACCAACAAGCACTTCCCCGCATGCGAATAGCCTACTTTAAAATCACAGGCTGCAGTAGTCCACTTGCAGTTAATTCACCCATAACACAAACACTTACATTTTCAGTGAGTTGCACAACGCCCAATTCCCAAAACACGCCCATAGGAAGGAAGGAAGGCACAACCCTGTTGGGTTTGCAACCCTAAACAATCTGTGTCCTTATGAACACTGCAGTAGAAACAACCGAAGAGCGACTGCACACACACACACAAAAAAAAAAAAAAAAAAAAAAAAAACCTGCTTGCGATAACCCCGACCGAATGTTCGTCTCTGAACTTTAAAGCGACCTTTAGGAACCTCCAAGGATAAAGAGGAGAGAGAGAGAGAGAGAAAGCTGCTGGCCAATCAGGGCCAATGAAATCCACTTGACCTTGGAACACTCTCGGACTATGTCACGTATTGTAATGCAGCGTTGGTGACAGTTTGAACGAATTGAGAGAGGGTTCGTTGATAATTTTATTTTCACTTTTTTTTTAATCTTCTCTCGTTCATAGAAATGTGCTAAAGCTATTTATAATCTCAGTTGTCCACCGTATCTGTAAAACTAGATAATCTAAAATGTTTATTAAATAATTATTTTATCTATTGTTCTGCGTCATGCGGCCAAATTAATCTGGAGCAACTGGTGGTAACTTTTCTGGGGCAAGGGCGCTCGTTAGGGTGGAGGGAAGAAACAAAATTATTTTGTTTTTACTCCAATACCGCGCAAAAGGTGCCTTATATGATAGCAATAAACCCCGTAAATTTTTTAATTTATTTTTGACAATATCTTCTGCCTCCCCAATGCCTTTGAAAATTCGAAAAATGATAAATTGTTTAGTAAAAGTCATATTTTAAATTTTATTCATATTTATTTTTTTTAAAACTCAATACCGCACAAAAGCTACCTTATATGACAGTTATTAACACTGATTTTTTTTTATCTTCTGCCTCCCCAACACCTTTAAAATTTACAAAAAAATGTGAAATTTTTT
>JAHWFP010036671.1:21069-49297 GCA_023313725.1 Lithobius niger
CTTTGGTTTCAAAGGTCGTGGGTTCGATTCCCCGCTCAGGCAGTCTGACATACAAGTCCAAAAGGCAACGTAAATAGGTTTGCATCTGTATTTATTCAACTGTTTTTTATTCGCTTTACAGCTGCGAGTTCCGTGGGGATACAAGCTTTAATTCTTTTTTCCGAATGGCAACGCCATTTTTTGTTCAGTTCATCATTATAATGTCTGTCTGTACATGCACAACACTTTTTTTTCACGTAAACAAAGAAATAATGACTTTTTTTAGAATAGACTTATCGTGTTATAACCGCCCATGATAATCACGACTGCAATACACATGATAGTGACAAACTGGTTTTCCCAAAGTGTACAACAGATCACGAAAATGCAGTCTCACTTACGTATAGTGGTAAAAAAAAATGAAACTGCCTACCAATCACAAAGTATCAAGGAGGGAAAAACCAAATAAACTTGTTGATATTTCAACAAGATTTTTTATGCATCCCAGTGAGACACTTTTTTTAATCTCACGTAACATCTCAGTACCCGATTTTACAACAAAACCGACCATTCCCACCGGAAGTGACGTCACGCGAAAATAGTCTCGGGACAGAGTTGGTTGATGTGTCGACAAGTAAGATGGCTGCCAGTGTCATGAAAGAAGAGTCTGGAGCACGTTTGACAACCATCGTTTGCACACCATGGATGCTAATCGTTATATACTTGGTATGGTGTGCGATTAACTTCAAAAATTCGTCATGCTCACAAGTGAGGGATCGGAAAATTCATTGTGCGATTACGTACCGATTTTAGTGAGCTATGGTCAGCTTTCCGGCAAGTTTACGAAAGTCTTCATTGCGTATGGTAACTTCAGCTCACATCTACTATAAAACGCACTATAAACTACGTCTTTTGGTTTAACAGCTTATTAGCGCTTTGACCCTTACTTTCACCCTTAGCCGACCTGGCACCAGGGACGTAAAGGTTTACGTCCCAAACCTTTACCCAAACCTTTACGTCCCTGCTGGCACTCGAGTGGACTTCTGGAATAAGGCTGTTAGCCCCACTGTTTTCCAAATAGGTGTTCGTCTGAAACGAAGCACTTTCTCCACAAGATATCGTCTGTAGTGGTGATTAGCTGCAACAGGCTGACAGAGAATGACATGTATGACGCCAATCTGAACATTTTAAAATTAAATCGGACCGGTTTTAGTAGCTTGTATTTCGAGATTTGTCAGGGCGATAGGTCCTGACGACCCGCCTAATTTGCATTCTCGTCGTTATAAACTCGAAATCATCTGAAATTCCAACATGGCGGCGGTTTTAGCTCTATACCGGTTCGCAACGAAAACAGTCGATAATGTAAGCTCAAAATCGACCGGAAAAATTGTTTTGCCAGGAAGAATTCTTTATCTTATCAACACGGATTATAAGACTGCAAGCGTTTACTCAAACGATGTCGGATTTGGCTAATCCAGGCAGCGCGATTGCCATGGCAACGACACGTTTGCAATCGCGATTAAATTCCAGCTGCGAAAATGAAAAGGCGAGTCGTTGCGTAAACCCCCCCCCCCTCCGAGACACAAGAGAGAAACGCCAGAAGAGCGAACGACTTGCGAGCGCAACAATGCACTAACAGTAACAAGACCGAACCGCCATATATGAGCGAATTACAATTCAGCTGTAATTGGATATGAGCGTATATCCGGGACAGGCCTCCGCCATAAGCACGACTGAATTATTAAAAAAAAAACCGCAGACTTATAAAAGCTAACCTTCTGGACTTGTAAAAAAATGCCCGTGAATTAGACCATTTTGTTGCATGGCCTTACCACGATTAATGCGATCGTTTCCCGACATGGTAGCACGGGCGGTGTTCAATCAGAACTGTGGGGGACGTGGTGCGCGGAAAAGATATACCTCTAAAAATTTCCACCAACAAGAACTGCCAGAATATTTTTTAAATGAATCTCCGGATGGCGTTTATGACGTTTTGCACTTGTATCGCTCATTACTTTGACGGAAAAAAATAATAATTTGGTCTTGTAACGGTTGGCGCTTATGACGGTTCACAACTTGCGACGTTTGCACTAACGTCATAAGCGTCACTCTTGTGACTTTTTTCTCTTGCGACTGTTTGCTCTTGTGACCTTTTCGCGCCTATGACGTGTCAGCGTCCAACTGACCAACTGGCTGATCGGGATAGTGGATTCTCGACCTTTCAGACCAAAGGCTGAAGACTAAATACCGAATGACCAAAGACCAAAGATCAAAGTCCGAAGACCGAAGACAGAAGACCAATGAACAAAGACCGAGAACCGGTGACCAAAGACTGAAGAACAATGGCCAAAGATCGAAGACCAATGATCGAAAACCGACGACCAAAGACTGAAGAAAAATGACCAAAGACCGAAGACCCATAGACCAAATGCTGAAGCCCTTTTATCAAACACCAAACGCCAAATACAAAAGCCAATATACCAAAGACCAAAGCCAAAAGACCTAAGACCAAACATCGGACCTCTGTTACCAAAGACCAAAGGTCATACAGACAGGCTTGAGCAGTCTTTGGCGTCAAAGGTTGAGAGCTTAATTCGCCGCGCAGACATTCTAAGAATTAGGTCCTAAAGGCAACGTGAATAGGTTTGCAACTTTATTGATTTAAAATCAACCGAGAGCCCATTTGGCTTCCCATCCTGTAATTTAGAAAGTGTCACTCTGGACTGATAGACTCTTCTTACTGAAGTTCTGCAACGAATTTGCGTACGAGTTGGCATTTTTCAACCTCACCTATAAATTTTTCGTCCAATTTTTATGAACTTTGACTTGGTCGATAAATTTACGTGCGATTTCAATGTATCAATTTTTACAAAACTAGATTCCAACAAATAAAGATACAAATAAAATCGGCACAACGTTTCGAATCCCAGTGGAGTCGTTATCAATGAAAACAATAATAATAATAATAATAATAATAATACATGTGTTACACCGTGTTATAGTTGTCAGATATGTCATACGTAAACCTTCTTCCGGTTCCTGTTGGACATGTCAGACTGCATGAGTGGGGAAATGAACCCCCAACCTTTGAGACCCACTCGGTCCGCCAGATCACTGTGATAACGCTTCATCGTCATGGCCGCTCCTCTAGTGGCAACATCGATACACAGTGGAGGAATGACCGTAGCGATAACGACGCTATGTCAGCGATGCAGGAAGGCATTGGTTTGTCAGTTCGAACTTTCGAATCCGGGTCATGCCACTCCGACGAAACGTAAGTGCATAAAGGTGCTAACTGTACTATACGTTATTTCTAGTGTATAATTAAATTTTTATAGCTGTTTGGTTTGTTTTCCTTTTTCCTACATACAAGTTACAGCTATTTATAAATACTGTAGTGTGCGAGCCGTGTTTATTAAACGAGAAAAATTGGCAAAATGAGCGGGAAAAAATACGGTAAGTGGCCTGAAAATTACTACAATAAATAGCCTCGTATTACGGTAAATACCCTGGAAACTGACCTCAACTACTCTGGAAATTCTAGAAAACTCGGGGAAATTTCAGCTATTTTGTAGCTGGTGTGAGGATATGCTGGAAAGTTGCCTCTTGGTATAAAGCAGTGACACGACGTAGTATTATTGTATATAACTCTATGCTGGAGCCTTAATGGGTTAGCTGCAAGGGGCACTGCAGACAGAAACAGAAGGGCGTCATACTGAAGCCGATGCTGTTAAGAGTGATTTCTTAGACCTAAAACGCGCGATTTTTGTTGTTGGAGAAAACAACGTTATTTTAAGCATAAGAAATCCGCTCCTCCATTTTTATGTAGTTCACCTTGTAGTTATGCCCTCCAAAACCCATATACTGGTGCCAATATGGCGGCAAATGTCACTGCTCTATAGGCAAAACACCACAAGGCATCGATTGAAACTCAGTTTAATTTTCGGGAAACCTGTAAATTTTTTCATTTGTGGCGAACTCATGAACAGCTTGCAGGTGTGAGCTTGTCATTTGTATTGTACGTTTTTTAAAAACTGTATTGTGACCAAAGGGAAACAAATTTACAAGTTTTCCCCAAAATTAAACTGCGTTTTAATTGATGCCGTGGGGTACCCAGGAGACAACTTTCCGGTATATAATAGACATTTATTTCATTATAGATGAAATCTCGTCAAAAATAACGGATCCTAGTGTTAACGGATTACATACGAGCGAAAATTGTCTACTGAATAATGAAATTAAAATATAGGCCTAAAAATAGGCTTATCGCCCAAAACCCGATAAACGAACTCCCAAGGTCCAAATACATCCCCTTTTGCATGTGTGATATCTGACGCGACGTTAGGCCTAAATAGTGGCATAAGCTTAACGAAAACGTAAGAACTTAAGCCCCGGGCTTAGTGAAGAAAGAAACCGAAAGCGACCCACCCCCACCTCTCTTGACTAAAAGCACCTGATATACCGTCCATCATCATCAATGAAATTTATTTCATCAGTTTGGACGAAACCGTGTAGAAAAATAAAACTTTACCCAAGCACACCTCTGTTTTGTATATCAGTAAATATTGCCATAAACTAAACAAACGTTCCTTCGATACACACCAATCCCACGCCAGTTGGGCACAAAAGAACCATTCCAAATACCTTGACACAATGATAGGTGTTCCCGCCCATCCGATGTTGCCCTCCCCTGCCCCCCCACGTGCCGCCACGCTCGAGGGGACTTCCGGTTTGGACAGGACCCACTTATCACCCCTTCCCATCATCCTCGTATTTGCATATCGCCGACCAGCGGAATAGCCAACTGCAAACAATGCCTAAGGAGACGGATTTTAATACCTTTCCCGACTGCAGGAGTCCGGGATGCTGCTAGAATTTATAAGTAGGCCTAGTCTGACCCACAGTTACTTTTGTTGTAAGCGAAAGTTGTGGGACATTCGTTGTTGATAGGCCTAAATCGAAGTGGCACTGTGTCTGGGGCAGTGTGTCGGTTTCATTGTAAGAACTGAGGTATGGTTGATTCCACGGTTAGAATACGGTTGATCACAAACTCGCGATGGGAATGTCCATCCGCCTTAAGAAGTAGTCCTGTTTAAAATATCATTGCGATGCAAAGGTTTGCAACGTTGGCATTAAAGGTCCGGTAATTGTGTAGTTTAAGCGAACCACTCCAAATCACTCAATTTTTTTACTAATCGACGCATATCATCATCCTCTTGCCAAATCACATAAAAAAACCGGGGGGAAACGTGTTTTAAGGTGTAAAAAAAAACATTGAAAACATGTAAAACGATAGTTACGATCGTGTTGAAGCGCTGGCCATATCGCAGGAGACAAGAGTAACGAGAAAACCTGATTTGCATCGCCATGAAGGGAGACGGAAATTACCTAACCTAACCTAACCTAACAAAACTAACCTAACCTAACCTAACCTAACCTAACCTGACCTAACCTAACCTAACCTAACAAAACTAACCTAACCTAACCTGACCTGACCTAAAAAAAAAATAACAACAAAAAACGCAGACAGCATAGTTTGGAACATAACTTTCCGTTTTCGCGATGCCAACTTTTCGTGCTACTCTGAATCCCGGAACATGGCCGCCACTTTACACGGCCGGGCCAACCGTGTTACGTGATTAAAAAAAGTGTTTGGAGAACTAAAAAACGTGTTTACATAACCGAAAAAACATTTCCCCCCATTTGTGTAACGTTAAATGAGAAGAGGATGAAGATTTAGGACGGTACGTACCAAAATTGATCGATTTATCATGGTTCGCTTAAACTACACAAATACCAAAGGTCCTTGTGTACATTACCAATTAGGGTCCCTGAGGTAATTTTAATCTCCCCAAAACAAAACTTGTTAAGGATTCCTGCCAAGCGTTTCGGCCGTTTGAGAAGTCGCGATATCACACCGAGTAACTATAGTTCGAAGGTTAAATGTAAAATTTGAAAATTTGCGCTATTTTCGAGTCAACAATACGTTGAATGACTTCACGACTTCACGTCCGAAGAGCTTGGCGGATTCCTTAACAAGCTTTGGAGATGTCGCATATTTTTGGTCCAAATTGATGAGATTTGTTTTTTTTTTCACCTTTGTCGCGATTAAAAGTCGTAAAATGAGTTTTAGGGCGCGTTTATGCAACAAGACCTTCTCGCTCGTCGAAAGCTATTTGCTAAGCAACCGTTATTTATTAACGATTAATTTTCCGTTCCTGTAAAACGATTGCGGTAATAGACAACAAATTAAATGTATTATAAATAACAACACGTACAAAGAACAAATTGCAACAGTCATTTTAAACATTGCTACAACATTGTTGCCATTTCACGCTATTTCCAAAATTTGCTATTCCCGCTGAAAAAACAGCTTCTAGCAGTGATCAAACGACGGTAGAATAAACAGCTACTCGCAGCGAGAAATCAAAATCCAACATGGCGTCCATTTCGGCGTTATCGATTCGAAGACAAACCTTCGAATGCCGGTATTCAGGAATCTGTCCGTCGTCGTGTACTGCAGTAAAAATTGTTTTATTTTTGTCATAAATCGACGCTGTCATGTTGCAAGCATCGTATGTCGTGTTGCGAGGCACGAGGAGAAAATTAGCGTCCGCGTTGTTGCCATGGTTACTACGTGTAGACAACTTGAAAGCCGCATTCTCCGACAAAGGCGAGAAGCAGCCAGTAGATTTAATATTGACCAAGTAAAAGCTAGTAAGGGAGAAAATTGTCCTTGCGTAAACGCGCCCTTACGGTTTTGTCTTTAGTTGGTTACCATTAAAGGGATATACCTCCCAGCGCCATTTTTCTCGATCCTCCACATCGAGTACGGCGCCAAAGGTCTATTTACTTACCGTTAGTCTTTCCCTAGCTAAAAAACCGTTTTAAAATGTGGCGTCTAGGAGATTTTCTGTTGAATATTGTTAACTATATTTAAGAACGACCCGTAACTATATGATGCATTGCGCGCGTACAATAATCATGACGTTTCATCTCTGTGTGTACATCTACTAATTTTCTAATAATTACCATGAGATCTAAAATCTAATAGACTAATGCGGTAAAAATTAAAATTAATTATTCCAATAGATCGCATAAGCAAAATTATACGACACTAGCCTAGAAAATTATAAATTGCGATTTTAAAATGTGGCGACACAATTGTTGACTTGATTCTGTCTCGTGTACTATTCCCAAAGCCAACCGAGACAGCAGCTATGCGAGAAACGCAGCTACCACCCCAGCCGACCTTGGCGCTGTATTGCTCGAATGACGATCTGCGCGTAGCTGTAATTTGGCACGCGGAATGTTATTAGGCAGGCCGGGTGTCCCTTTAATAGGTTTACGCACGTGTTAGTCATTTGTCGAGACCACCTAACTCGTATTATTTAGCAAAGGGGAAAAGAACAACTCTTCATTCGTGCAGTTGTTGTCGGGCTGCCTACTCACACCTTCGTGTTCATTGTTGTACGCAAAATATGTTTTTCATTGTTGTGGGGCAGATAACCCAGTTAAACTGGGCCAAGGCGTTCTATGTAAATAAAATAAATAACCCAGTTTTGGTTCGTGCTCCCTAAAATAAACAACGGCGACGACCCAGTTTGGGTTCGTGCTCCGTAAAACAAAACAACAACAAATCCTCGTGGTCATGTCGCTTGTGGCATACATGTCAAAGATTCGGGGGTTTTAGGCTTGGAATTCTCCCGCTAAATTGTCCTTCTCATCGTCGTGAGGCACATAACCCAATTTGAGTTCGTGTTCCCTAAATAAATAATTATAACCCAGTTTGGGTTCGTATTCCTTAAAAAACAAACAACAACAATAAAATTGTCTTGGGTTTTCCGCTAGGTTTTCTCCAGCTAAATTGTCCCTTTCATCGTCGTGGGGCAGATAACCCAGTTTGGGTTCGTGATTCATAAAAAACAAAAAAACAAAAAAAAAAATGTTCCAGGGTTTCTCCATTAAATTGTCCCTCTCCGTCGTCTACACTGTTGCAGATAGTGGGTTCGGCTCCCTCAAGTAAAAACAACAACAACAACAACATACTGCTGTAACAATGCACTTCAAACAGCACCGAGATTAATTAGTAACTGAATTTCCGTTTCCGGTAACTCCCAAATCAGCAAAAGAAACGTTCCACTGTTAAACTTATCTATCTGCGCAATTTCAGCTTTATTCACTGCATGGATGAATTTATTTTCGTGAAATTAGGTATGAATAGCAGCAAGAATTTATAGGGTTTGAGAGGACACTTTGTAACTTGAGACCCCTTCTGAAATGTCTTAGATCCATTCCAATTAGTTCCGTCTAAGTTTATAGAGGGCGCCACTAATTTTATGTGAAAATTTCTACTTAGTTTTCAGCCTAAAATTAAACTAAACTAAACGAAACTAGCTCGTATTTAGTTATTATTTAGTTTAGCTTAGTTGTAATTAAGTCTATTTTAGATTCGGGCTGAAAAATGAACAAAGATTACCGGATGGAACGTGTGGCGCGCTCTGAAAACTCGGACGGAACTAATTGAAATGGATCCGTAAGCGTTTTAAGAGTGACTTTTTAGGGTTACAAATTCTCCTCCCCAACCCTATAAATTCTTGCTAGCAGTAGATTAAGCAAATATCAACATTATTTACTCCTTATTATCAACAAGAAAACATTAAGATGTGCCAGTATAGGGACTTGACGTTGTCAGGCGACCAAAGGCTCCTGATCAAACGAAGTTTCAGCCTTTTCTGTCGCATTTTTATCCTTAGATGCCAGAAAACAGCCAAACTGCCTTAGCTATAACAAATGTATTGGTCGCCATGCTCATATATATTTTATCTGGATAGGACGGACGTTAATGTTATCTCCTTGGTGGGCGACACACTAGCACCCGCCGGGTATAGTTCCAGTTTGAAATAGTAATAGTCCCAGTTTGAAGTGTCATTACTAGGCAGAGATATGTTAATATCGACATTAACGTAGCTCTGCCTGGGACTATTTCTTTTAGCGGATGCACATCCCTAGTAAGAGTATGCGATTAAGATTCTAAGGGTGAATAAACCATATATTAGCAAAACACATCAATGAAAAGTCAGTCTTATTTAAGAGGCACGATAGTGTGTCACCCGCCAAGATTCAATGACAACATTAACGTCCGCTGTGCCGATAACATATACATTACCATAGACACTAAGGCGGTTTGGTTGTTTACAGACAGTTGAGAGAAAATAAGTGCGACAGAAAAAAAATGAAATTTCGTTTCATCGGGGGATTTTGCCCTCGTGACAAAATGAAAGTCACGATTAGAGAAACAGCGCAACGTTTTCTTGCTGACAAAGAGGGTCAGTATTTTTCTAGTTAAGAAGGTGCTACGGGGATACTAAGTTGGAACCACTTAGTAACCCCGATAATTTCACGATAAAAAATCTTCCATTCATTGAAGAATGGTGACTCTGACTCCAAGGAGTCGAAACGCAAGAAATATCTTGCGTTTCCTTTTGTGGTAGCGTTGATTGCTGCACTTTTTCTGCATTTTACGGTGCAGCTATCGAGTGTGCATGCCGAGGTGCAGCTGAGCCGAGGCAGACGGTTCGGGGAACCCACTAATTGGCGATTGGCGCATAAGGACCTATAGTGTCCGCGGCCTATCTTGAGTTCCCCGCAGAACAAACACAGATAATCGATTGTACGTTTTCAGTAGCAGAGTGCCTTGTTGATATCCAAGATGGTTACAAAAACAATGGCGGCCATCGATTAAAGCCACCCCCTCCAGGAAGACGTAGCCGCTCGCAAAATACTTGCAGGACTCAAGATACGCCGCGCACACAAAAACAGCCGTATTTCAGAAATCCACTCAAGTGTGAGTGTGAGAGGGCAAATGTGAGTGCAAACATCGAAGGTAAGGGTGAACAAATTTTAGTACAGCCACAAAAGCGAATGTGAGTGTCCGAACATCTGAGGGTATTTCTGTAGATGCGTTTTGACCCTTACAATTACCTTTAGCCCCATTCACACTTGAGTAAAATTCTGGAATATACGCCCGTTAGGCTTAACAAATGCCGAGTGTTCTCTAGTTTCATTACTGAGTTGTCCTTTCTAAAGAAAGGTCGAAAGGCTTACAAAGGCCGAAGAAGGCCGAATAGGGCAAAAAAGGCTAGAAAGGGGGCAGAAAAGAGTGAAAGACAGAAAAAACAATACAGTAAAAGAAAAAGTCCCGAGATAAAATGTACACTAAAATGTACTATATGCACTTTTGCTAAAAGTTGCCCCCTGTCCTCTCTGGGGTGTGTGCACGTCACTGGATGCGTTTGCATTTATTTGTCACTAATCCAGCTCATTTGGCTATCCGTCCTCTTTATTGGTTGTCAATCTGATACTGACTTGAATTAATTTTTTTTATTTTCTTTTTATTTCAGTTTACAAATTTTCCAACACCAACTTGTGCAAATTTTGTGCAGATTTGCAATCTGTTTGGGAACGAGCGTCGCTATCTATATATCTATTTCGCTTAGGAGCAGACCTAAATTGTGAGCAGACTTGATGGAGGCATTGTTAGGGAAGATTAAACAACGAAGCTTCAACAGTCAGTAAGAGGGCGAGCCGGCTCATTCTTGCCACGGTAGCAAAGAAAAAGGGCGAGCGCCCGACAATGTGAACGGATGCGCTCTAACAATTAGAAACAAACACTATTACTTTAATAATGCTGATTATTACAGCTGAGTTGAATCAGCAGAAATCAGCTAGACGTGCATATGTTACGCCGGGGAACAACTAGTTTCATTCCTAATTCGTATTGAATTCGCTTAATTTAATTCCCATTCAGCTTTATTAAATATGCAAAACAAATCATGTTGCTATGAAATAATAAAACTTAACAGCGTCTGTTAGCCCTACTCTTGGCATTCTAATGCTACGAAATAAAGAGATTGGGCGGAGGGGGGGGGGGGGGGCGTCTGTTACCATTCAGAGTATGATACCCGTTAATTGAACATAAAAGGTAATTTTTGGGGTCATTTAGAATGGACGCCGAATCAGTTTTTTTTTTTTGTAAAAGTGGGGAAAGAGCAAGCAGATGGAGAGAAGAAAAGTGAAACTCACAGGAAGAAAAATTGCCTGTCGCAGTCAACGTTCAGGCAACACCGACCGAAAACTAGGAAACAACCACGGGCGAAACCAAACCCGGGCAAATGCTAGTACAAAACTCAAACTAAACTGGATCCATGTATGGGTAGACATTTTTTAAAGCAACAAATTAATGGTTTTCTCTTCACACCGTGTAGCAAAAAATGTTTTTTTTTGCCGGGGAACGGTGTCGTGGGGCCTCCAGCACTTTTCGCACTAGGACACTCAACGATCTAGCTGCGCAATGCTAGAGGTGCTTGTTAAATTTCTTGTTTCTGCAGGAATATCGGAGGTCCCTAGTACAGTACGCAGTCAACAAACAGGAAAATATGGAATCTTGCTGATGCCTGCGCCATGATTCGGGGAGAGATTAAGGGCCGCGCGCACACAGCGGCCAGGTAGCTGCGGCCAACGAGAATGCTTACGGTGTATGTAGTAACGCGCACTTGGCCGCAGCGGCTAGCCTGTTGCCGCGATCACTGGGATCCGAGGGGGGGGGGGGCCAGGCGTGCAGGTGGTCACAAGTCGGCCATACTTGCTCCGTATTCATTTTGCACCACGTCATCGAGAATTATCAGTGAAAAACGGACTTGGCCGCGCGGCACGTCGCTGTGATTTTTCGCCGCCACGACCACTGGCCGCGCGACCTAGCCGCTCAGTGTGAGGGCGCCCTTGGGGACCAAAAAGAAAAAAATGTGTTTTTTGATGTTTAAAATCCAATTACTATCTCGGAAACAAACAAACAGGCGATCATAAGGTTTGGTTTTGGAACATACGCATGTTTACTAGAATTTTTAAAACTTTCCCTCAGGGTTTAAGTCTGGCCCTATTTTTACACTACAAGATACCTAACGACGATTGTACACAACTGAAACACGATTACCATACTTTAAAAAAAAAATTTCGTACGACTTTTCCGCCTGGAATTTCTTTCCATGTAAATAACGATTTCGCCAGTGGCGTAAATAATTTTTTTTCCGGGGCTGGGGAACATTTACGCCCGTCCCCGGCCCCCTTCCCCTGCTACTTGAGAACGTACGACCACTTTATTTTTATTGAACGATTATTTTTCTTGTTTTACGCTTACGTTTTTTATGGTTACACGAAAAAAAGTTTTGAAGACAAACTCCAGAATTTATCCAATTACACCCCGTTAGGTTCGTTCTTAGGAAGGGGGTTGTTTTCCTTCCTGCCCTGCCTCCTTGGCCCCCCCCCCCCCAAGTAATTTACGCCACTTATTTTGCCTCCGAATAACGAATTCAAACATGCGTATCTTCGTGTTTAGACTGTGAAAATTGCAAAACACTATTTCTAGGTTCCATAAAGGAGTCAATGATTTTTTATTTTTTTTTTACATAATTACAAAAACCTTTGCATTAAAGTACACAATTTTATATAAAAGTGCTTTATAATTCATCACAATCGGAACAAAAAGGGTTCAAAGAGTTTTGTAGCGAGCGTGACTATCTCCTGGTCATCGGCCCGACGAAGCCCCAAGCACGGCAGTATAAGGGCGGGTTTACGCAACAACTCGCTTTTGCATTCTCGCAGCTAGAATCTAGAAATCTTCTCAAATTCCAACATGGCGGCGGTTTCATGTCTGCCGCCTCGCAACGAAAACAGCAAATAACGTGAGTTCAGAAGCGTTTGGGAAAATTGTTTCGTCATGAGGAATTCTTTATATTATTGGCACGGATTATAAGACTGCAAGTATTTACTGCAGGTATTTACTCAGCTAAATGGATTTAGCTAATCCATTTAGCGTTGTTACCATGGCAATGTCACCTTTGCCATCGCGATTGAGTTCTAGCTGCGAGAATGTAAAGGCGAGTCGCTGCGTAAACGTGCCCTAACCCGGATTCCCAGGCGGTCACCCACCCAAGTATCAACACTCAACAGGGTACATACAATGCGGCCAAACTTCGGTGATGTAACAAGCATCCAGTCTTAAACAATGTGTTGAAAAATAATTTGAAAACATAATTTCTCAGAGTTATTTTAGTTTTCTGAGCTTTTTATGAGGATGTGCTGATTTGCAGGCACACTACGTATAAAGCACCACGTATAGAAGCAGTTACATACAATTTTTACAACTTTTATGCACACAATTTTAGTATAATTACGTAATAAAACAAGATTCCATCAAGATAATCAAGATTCCATATTTTCCTGTTTGTTGACTGCGCACTGTACTATATACCACGCGCTATGGCTGTTAGTTGTGACGTGCAAATCACGTGACTGGGCTAGTCCAATCAGACTGCCAAACAGCCGTTGTTCTCGTTGGTCATTGGCTAACTCATGGTGACGTCACGGCAAACAGCCATTGCGCATGGTTTAGGGACCTCCGATAGTGCTGCAAAAACAAGAAATTTAACAACGTACCTCTAGCACTGCGCATCTAGATCGTTGAGGGTCCTGTTGCGAAAAGTGCTGGAGGCCCCACAACACCGTTCCCGCGTTCCTGCATAGGGATGCACCGAATACAAAATTTGCCGAATACCGAATACCGAATATATAACCGAATACTCATATTTGATCATTTTTTTCTTCTTTTAGAAATGTCAGAAGACAATTCCTCACAAACCAAAAATTAAATGTTTCGCTAAACGTTCTTACATTCACACAATTACATGAATTTATACTAAAAAATATTCGGCCGAATACCAACAAATCTTAACACTATTCGGCCGAATACCGAATATTACTATTCGGCCAAAACCAGCATTCGGCCGAATACCGAATATCACTATTCGGCCAAAATCAGTATTCGGCCGAATACCGAATAGCACTATTCGGCCAAAATCAGTATTCGGCCGAATACCGAATACTTGAATTTTTGGCCGAATAGGCCGAATACCGAATAACTACCGAATATTCGGTTCATCCCTATTCCTGTATGGTACCTGCAAATAGTATTTTATACATAGGTACACGGTAGGCCTGAAATTAAGCACATCTTTATTTTATTTATAGTGCGTCTGCCTTAATCTTTTACCACAGCGTCTTTAAGTTACCAACGAAATAACCCCCTTCATTTTCAGCGCACCCCCCCCCCCCCCGCGCGAGCTCTCGAACCCCACCATGAATACCTTTTTTTAGACCGCCCTTGTTCCCGCTATTATTTTCCTATTAACATGTTAACTTTGAGTGATAGCATGATCAGACACAAGGCGAGGGCCCTTGTCTGAAATCTAATTGAACCTTTACAGCGTAAGGGCGGGGATAGATTCGTTCTCTCTCCCCCGTAATTTTGTTAAGAGATTCCGGGATCATCCTGGAGAATCTTCGTTCGGTCTTCCCAAAATATCAGCTTTTCGTTTTGCTTGCGATGGCGTATATAAATTGGAAAAAAAGCTTCCTTCAGGTGATGGAAATCACGGAATTTGACGAATTTTCGATTAATTTTATAAAAGAAAACGATTAACTGTTACTTTTTTTTTTTCCCTTTAAGGGAAAGGACGTACAGAATTGCTGGCCGAATCTAGATTTTTTTTTTACTTTTCGCGGTTAAGCCGGCTGTAATTTTAAACGGGTATAAATAGGGTTTTCTATCACATCCGCACGCAGTGTTGAGGACACCCAGACCGCAAGCAACCCCGGCCCACCTCCTCCGGTTTCCGAAGTTCTATAATTTGATGAAAAAGTAAAAGTGTTCCTTAGGTCCTGAACATTTCAGTTTAAAAACGATCCTAAGGTTGCAGGGACTGGGGTCGGTAATGTCGGGCGGAATTAACTTATGAGATGGGTTGGAGTGAAGGATGGCTCAGTGATGGAACGAAATTACTATTGGAAACAGGAGTTGCCATTGATGTTAATTTAATGTTCAGTTCTAAGATGTTAGGGCTCGCCTGCCATGACATTATCCCTGCCAATAATAATACTAATGGGATGAGGGTGATTGTAGTGAAAGATTTGGGGCCATGAATGGTTAAATTGGGGCAGTTGGAGGACTAATGGTGGACAATTTCTAATATATTTCCGAAAGAGGACTTACTTGGTTACAGGAAAGAACAGAATGAGGGCTGGGGATTTTACTATATTGTTACCCTAGCACTGAGCTATTACATTGTTGGCTAGGCATTGCACCAATTTACAATCTTATATTATAGGGTACACAAGTTCTACATTATTATTAACAATTGTTCATGACAATACAGTGTACAGAGAGTTGTTGGAGGAAAAAGGCAAACTGAGAAAGAGGTCTGCCAGGCAAGGTCGATTGAGTCAAAGTAGCTAAGACCACCGTGAGTGCAACGTCCAGCACGGCTGACGAGTGTCGGGTCACCATGGCAGATCAATTACTACAAGGTTTCGAAATAGACGACAAACTTCCGCCTGTAAGGTTCCAAATTTCAGACCAAACGATACCCTAAGGTTACGAAATTGATGTGTTAAAAGTGTTCTTCAGGTCCCGAATTGCAGGGTAAAAGCGATCCTAATGTTTCGAAACTGACAACAAAATTGCCCCAAAGGTTCCAAATTTAAGGGTAAACGCGATCTTGAGGTTCCGAATTGACGACAAAAGTTTTCCTGAGGTTCCTAATTTCAGGTAAAAAAAAGCGATTCTACGACCACGAAATTGACGGCAAGAGAATCCATAAGGTTCCAAATTTCGAAAACCCGCGTGCCTAAGGGCCCAAAATGCAAAAGTGTCCCTCAGGTCCCGAATTTCAGGATAAACACGATGGTTCCGAAATTGACGACAAAGATTGTCCCTTAGGTTCCAAATTTCAGGGTAAACGCGATCCTACTGAAATTCAGGGCAACAGTGTCCTAAAGTTCCGACTTGACTGATCGGAAGAATACTGCTAAGGTTAGGCACAAAAAAAGTAGGATAATTAACGTACGGTGTGTACGACCAAGATAACTGGCTGAATTTTACCAATATCAAAAATACATTACTCGATAAACTAATCAATACCAAACAAAGCCATGTATTATTCCTTCTTTGTCTAAGGCGTGAAAATTTTAGAAAGTTGGACTAACATTTGATTTGAAGTACAGCAGTAAGGTTTCACGTGAACTAAACACTAATGCTCTTATGGGGAGGGGGGGGGAGGCGATACGTTCGCATATCTGTGAAGCAGACAGCGGGGGAGATGTTGTTTAAAAAGTCTACTGGGTTTTTCAAGGTCCCGGGTTCAATGCGGGGTTTTAAGGCCGCTTGAGGACGAGAGAAGGAGAAAAAAAAACTAGTTAACTGATAATCATTAAGTTAGCAAGCCAGATAAACATGGCAACCAAAAAAAAGGCAAACATTTCACTACATGTCAAAATGAGATATTCAACAATCAGGTTACTTTTAGTCGCTTGGGTTATTTAAATGAACAGGGGGAAGGGTTTTACAAAACGGGGCTTCGTTCAAAGAATTGGAGCAGAAGCTAAGGTTTTTAAGTTTAACATTAGTAAAAAAAAAATATCATGGCCAAGTTAAGATAAGTGTCAAGAATGTTCCAACATCACGTGACGGAGCTGCTACTTACGTAATTAAAACGGCAGGTAAAAGTTAGGCCTAAAAACTAAAAATGACGCCTAAAATCACGTTGCCGTGTCTCAACACCGTGTTGCATGAATGAGATGTCTACTCCCGAACATAATTCTTCTTTAGCTGCTACTTACGAAATTAATACGGCAGGTAAGAGTTTGACCTAAAAGCCGAAAATTACGCCTAAAATCACGTTGCCATGTCTCAACACCGTGTTGCATAAATGAGCAAGTCTGCTCTCGAACCCAGTTATCTTTTAGCTGTTTCTTACGTAATTAAAGCGGCAGGTAAAAATGACGCAAGACTGCGCTCATCTGTCGTCGAAAGCGAAATTTCTTAAAATGACGCTATAAATAATTAAATTATTCTGTAAGCAAATTTATTTTACGATAAAAATTCATTGCCTCAAAAGCTGAAAATTAGGCCTAAAATCGAAAACTAGTCCTAAAAACTACACATTATTAACCTGCAATTGTGATGGTTATTACCTTTAGATTACATAATAGAGATCGCTGTTGCAGTGCGTGATAGAGGTGTGCGCCTCAACAATTTCGAAAGTGGCGGAAGTGTACAAAAAACCAGTTGCGACTAGATAGTCACTATAGCTGTTTTGATCCAATGTTTGTTCATTTAAAGAAAAAATTCGCAAAAATTCAAAAAAAAAAATATACGCATACAAATTATCTCAGTTCAGATAAATGGTAAATCACAAATTGTCGTTTTTTTTTCATGCATAAAAAACGCTGTAATTTACGGATTTCTATTGTTCTTATTGTGTTGCGAGTTTAATTCTAGATCTCAATCTTTAAATTATTATGCCACCCCGGCGAAGTTGTTTTGATGACGTCATTTGTGAAATCTACCAAGCCCAAGGTCCACATGACGTCATATTGTAACGACCCATTGTCGCTTCGAAATTAATATTCATTGTTAGTTGAGATGATTCTATGTGATCAATTGTTGTAACAATATATAGCGTGTGAATTGCCTGTATTAACACTGGCGATGTTAGTAAGGGTCGACCTAGGATCTCTGTGTTAAATTTTCAACTTTGAGAGCCTATAACTCTGTCAAAATTAAATATTTTTAAACCAAATTTGGAATCTAGCCTTGACTAGTCAAGGCCTGTCTACAGTCCAAGAATTGTGAAATTCACTCCAGCCAAACCCGAGATACAGAGAGGGGCCAAATAGACAACTTCTTGTTCTTGGTCTTGTTCTTGGTCTTGTTCTGGGGATGTACCTTTCGTCTGTCCTCTCTACAGGTCAAACTATTTGTCCTGTAAAGCTGGTTCTTAGCTCATTTTACAGGTATTGCTCCGTAGATGTGCCCTTTCCATAAGGCCTTTTCTAATTGGTCAAGTGGTTCAGGGGTTACGGAGCTCTATACGACCAGATTGATTGTTTTACATTGTTTTAAACATTGTTATTATGCAACAATGCCATTTAGCAGCAAACGCCAGCTGAAAGACATAGACTGAAGATTAAAGAATTTGTTTCTATTGTTAACACTAGCCATAGCCCGGTTAGTAAGGGCCATAGCTATTTACCGAGCTTAAAGGCGGCGCAAGAAAACAAACAACAAATTAATTATAAAGGTGTCACACATACCCCACCCCTCATCCACCACTACACCTATTTATTACAATTCTCAAAGTAACACGGATTAATAAACAAAAACGTATCGTTAAAAGTTAAAAGTAAGGGTCTAAAAGTCAAAACCTGTAAGGAACACGGACAAGCTTTGACTGTAAAGGTCTAGGTGTCAAATTTGGCCAGTAAGACGCTACTAAGCATTAGACCCTTACTACCCGGTCAATGACTTAGTAAGGAAAAATTGGAAGTTAGACAACAGCGAAAATCATACACGAGAATTAACGTAGTTCAGTAAAACTACCTTTATGCACTTACGCTAAATCGGAGTGGCATGACCCGGATTCGAACCGGCTACCCAGTTCTCCCCCAGATCACTTGCATAGCGCCTTAATCTCTCCGTTGCACTCCGATGAAACGTAAGCGCATAAAGGTGGCTTACTGAACTACGCTTACGCTTGTAGCAGGTTGTCTTAATTGGAATCGCTACCATGTTACCAAACCGAAAAAAAAAATGTCAACCTAAAGCAAAGTAGGAAACCCACACCCCCACTATCATTAGATCATCACATGGGTCTTTATAGGACGATCTCGGACAGCTGTTCCTCAAAAACCGGGTAGTAAGGGTCTAATGCTTAGCAGCGTCTTACTGGCTAAATTTGACACCTATAGACCCTTACAGTCAAAGCTTGTCCGTGTTCCTTACAGGTTTTGACTTTTAGACCCTTACTTTTAACTTTTAACGATACGTTTTTGTTTATTAATATACGTAACGTTTGACTTAATGTCTTCTGCCTGAAGCTCCCAATAATTAGGTGTTAATCTAGAACTCAACCGCCAACGAACCCTCCAACAACCCACATCCAAAGTTAATTTCGGCTATCATAATTAATTGTTCCCAATTCCCCCAACTTAAATCCAACCCAGACCAACCCTGTTGTCAGTGTTTCACTGCAATCCCGAAATAGCAAGATTAACTTTTCCAACCAAATAATATATCCCAAAATCCGCCATCAGTTTGACTTGCCCCGTGTAAGCCTCAAACATTTATGGCATTCCATTTAAGACCCTAAGCCAAGGCTAGAGTCGCCCCAATAAATCAGGCGACCCAGAGTTTGTATCACCGCTCAAACTTACAGTTAAAACTTTATTAGAACTGAACCACAACTTTGCGCCTTATTCTATCAGCTAGGTTTTTAATTTGGAATTACCCCAACCTATAACTTGATCTACGTTACGTTGCCTACTTGTCCCTTGGCTGTGGCGTTGATGTTGAGGAGCAGTCGTACGAACCAATAATCGCCACAAAAGTCCAGGTACCCGATTTGCCCTTCACGTGTTTTCAAGCAAAATACCAATTATTTTGCCTATGTTTTAATTTTAACACTTCGGGCGCGATCAAGGTGAGGGTCCAAATTAGTCAGGAAACTAGACACTGAACAACAAATTGCCACATTTCTGATTTCCTCTAATCACTGAAATTTATGGCACAGCCAATTAGCCGTTTACGATTTCTTCCGAATAACCCTGTACTTTGGAACCATTTTCTGTCACGCTGCCCATAAATTACCCCCAATTATTCTTGCACACTAAAATAACCAATAAGTTATGGTCTGATGTTATTTTGACAAATTCATCCTCCAATTCGTCCCACACGTGTGCTTCATTTTACAACGAGGGTTTACCGATTTCAATTCCTTATCACTGCGTGGCGTAAACCTGTCATAAACGTGTCATAAGTTCTACTCATGTCAAATAAACCATATTTCCCGGAAGTATTTTTCTTGGTTTCTACCAATTACACAACTATACTGCAATCTGTTTTGAAATAGTTTGGGCAAATTACGCGATTGGTCCGTTCTGAATCCAGCACATTCAACACGTCGCACACCAGATTTTTAACCACCTACCACGCACATGCCGGAACTAATTCTCGTTTCAAACGTAACCTTGTAAAATTCCGCCGATTCATGTAACCAAAACTACCGGAAAAAAAATAGGGTAGTTGTTTGAAGGGCAAATAAAAGGTGACTTTAAGCGTTTTCCATTCGAATTTCCCTCTGTCCGTACTTCACAGTTGGCCTTTAGTCAAATCTTTTTGCTCTCAGTGGGTGCTGCTTCTGTTGTTGTCGGCAGACATTTTTGCCACTACGATTCGAGTTTGCTGTTATTGTGTACGCGGTGTATCTTAAGTCCTGCAAGTATTTCACGTCTTCCTGGATGGGGGGGGGGGGGGGTTTTAATCGATGGCCGCCATTTTTTGTGTAACCATCTTGGATATCAACAAGGCACTCTGCTACCGAAAACGTACAATCGATTATCTGTGTTCGTTCTGCGGAGAACTCGAGATAGGCCGCGGACACTATAAGTTGGGAGTTACAATTTTGACGATGTTCTTAAGCGTTGGAACGTATACACATTCATTCATTAACTTCACTGTGCTTTCTCGACAATGCTGGATTGTAACTCCCAACCTCAGAAAATCGACTCGCAGTGCAAAAATTTCTGCCGATAACAACAGAAACAGCACTCAACTTTGGTGAAGGTTCACCATGGCAAATTCTCACCTTACACAAAATTGTAAGACAGACTTTAGTGGACGACTCCTTAAACAATTGTTCCACCTAAATCCAGCACCCCATACTCGAGGGCGTATCTACAAAATCCGCTGACCAACCATCAATAAACCCAGAACCAAAAGCTATTTTTCCCAAAGGCTAATTTCGTACTGGAACTCGCTTCCAGAACACGTAGTCACAGCAACAAGCATACATACTTTCAAAAACAACCTTGTCCAATACATCGCCACTTAACACTAACTGGCAGTTCGCCACCTACAATGAAATTTAACGCGAATATGTTAAGTTGTATACTTCCCAGGCACAAAAAGTTTTTTTTTAATATGCTACATTTACAATTCTTGGTTGTATACTATACACGAGAGATGTTAGATTAGAAAATGATCAACTGACGAACTTACTGTAATGCTTAGCAGAATGAACTTACATAGTACAAGTAATGTGATGAAAATTATATAGTATGAATTAAATAGTACGTGGCATAAAGTACGAATTCTATAGCCTTATTTTAACATGAAAAATAGCATGTGAATTATATATAGCATAAATTGTCGCATGAATTACTGGTTGAATTATTACAGCATGAATTATTAGTACGGACTATAGCGTGAATTTTAGATTACAGCATGAAATTCTAGCATGAATCTCAACGATTAGTCGCTGCATGCAGCCGCTTGTTTAAGGATGTAGATCTAAACTGAACATGTGGTATTATTATGAAAGACACGGGGGCGGATTTAGGTGGGCGCTCGCATACCCACTCCCCCCCCCCCCACCATCCCCTTGGCACTAAAAATAAATATTAAAAAAATGTTTTCATGTTACACGTGAATGAAAAAAATAGCCCAACAAATGTTTCGGATTAACCTTCAACTTTTTCTTGTTCACTTAGCCACGAATGACTAAAAAGGAAGCAGTGAAGAAAGCTTTAACATCTTCCTTAAGAGAGTGACTCCCCCACCTCCCCCCCCCCCCCCAGCAAGCCCCACACGGAATAGCCTGAGAATTCTTAAAAAGTGAGCTTTAAGGCACAAGGTATATTGAATGAAATTAAAACGGCGTTAAACCAGTTGTAGATGAATGAGCATAGCTATTTAGGTATAGTAACCAGATGTCAATGTTAGGAGTCTGCGTGTAGTAGGTAACCCCGTGTTGGTTGGCTGTTGAAGGAATATTTTAACAGCAGCGGTTGAGGCCAGAAGTCAATAAAAAAAATCGCTGAAAATGTTCAAGTTTCAGAGGCTTTGCCAAGACACCACTGGGGAATTTCGCAATGCTCTTCCAGACTCTTAGCTGGCATTGCAATGGCATACAGCAGCACCCCCCCCCCTCCTGCAGGAAATTCAAGATCAGTCACTGAATGGCAGTGCCTCAGTTAGCCTTTTTCAAAGGGGGTTGCAAGGGTAAAGTACATCCCCCCCCCCCAACTAAATAATTTTGGGTTCATGGTTGTGGGCTGTTACATAGTAGTTTTATATAAAAATGTGGGCCCCTGCTTTGACTTTTGGGCTCCCTTGACTCCTGGAGGGGGGGGGGGGCCTCTTAATTGCGGCACTGCTGGATGGGCACTAGGGTGCAGTGGAAAAAAGCTGGATGGGCGCTAGGGTGCAGTGAAAAAAAGCTGGATGGGCACTAGGGTGCAGTGAAAAAAAGCTGGATGGGCGCTAGGGTGCAGTGGAAAAAAGTTTATTTTTCGGAATTTTTAATAGCCTTAATCATCACATCCTTGTTACACACAAACGGCTTTCAAGTTTAGCATTGTTTAACATACGCGAAATAGCTCAAATACGAAAAATTATTATTTGCCTGGTTTAAAATGTGACTTTAATATTATCAAGTTTCATGTTCTCAAGAACCACCCATGCATAAGCACGTCGCAATTATACGGAATTTTATTGCTGTTAAAATATCACGGTGAAGTTTGACATCGAATATGACCAAAAACGGCGTCGTTTTAGTGAGCCTATTTTGGCCCATAACTGTACAATGCACATTATCTAGCAAGACAAAAAATTTCTTGCACTTATGGTTACCTTCCATCTGATCTATGAGCTGATCAAATGAGATAATGTCGAAATTAAATTTTAAAGCGGTTAAATACCACTTTTTTCGTTTTTTAGCTGCTTTCGCTTTCGCGATGCTGCATCTTGGCCCTGTGGCACTCACTTCAAGACAACACCTCAGAGTGACGACAGTTTTTTGTGTGTGTGACAGTGATGCTAAAACACCGTCAGGGGCTCGTTATCCATCGCTCACGCGTCGTATGGATACAGACTATACAGGATGGTCCACACAAAACTGACGACCCAACATTTTCTAAGTCCAACTTTTCTAGTTAACACCCCTTAGACACAGGAGAGGACAGAAATCAAATCTAACGAAACCGGAAGATTTCTGTACTCTCCTGGTTCTGAGGGGCGCTAACAAGAAAAGTGACCACCCTGTACATGCAATGAAAGGGGTGAAACTAACCCTAAGTCATATCGTTAGAACAATCCATACCTGCATCAAGCGTCATCAAATTTTACGCTTATAGTGTTGGGGCATGTGCTATGCGCTGGGCATCAAATGTTAATCCTTTGCACCGTGGATACTTTTTAAGAGAAGGTTATTCTGATCAAAAAAAAAAAAAAATGATGGTGCCATTTTTTCCTGACACTCTAAAGATATTTTTCAACTCCATAATTATGTGAACCACACCTAATTTGGAACTTTCTGATAATTTCTATTCGTATTTGTGTTTGTTTCTGATATATTGTTCGTTCCTATAACAAATACAGGCATGTTGAGATAAAGGTTGTTTGCAATATTGTACTCAATAATGTAGGTCCATTACTTTTTCTCATGCCTCCTATACGGTTTTCGAGAAAAACTGCCATTTTGGTCCATTTGGGGTCCATTTAATTCTGGAAGCGGATTATGGGTTCACACCAATAAAATAGGCATTCAGAACACTCGAAACAAGAACGCTATATTTCAACCCACACATGGGGGCCGTCATCAGGCATAAAAACAACAAAGCTGTAACAAACAAAAAACATAAGTGGAACTTTCTCACAACCCCCAGGTAACCAACGAAGATCAGTGATTTAAGAAAGTTGAAGTTGAAAGTTTAAGAAAGATTGTGAGAAAGTTGCACTTATGTTTTTTGTTTGTTACAGCTTTGTTTTTTTATGCCTAATCTGGCTGTTGCAGACATAGGGCCCTTAGGGCTTCGGGCAGATGACCAGGAGTGGTTAACGCTCGTTAAACCCTTTGAAACCTTTGAAACCCTTTGGTTTTTATGCCTGATTACGGCTCCCATGTGTGGGTTGAAATATAGCGTTCTTGTTTTGAGTGTTCTGAATGCCTATTTTATTGGTGTCGACCCATAATCCGCTTCCAGAATTCAATTTTCCAAGCATTCAACCGACTACCCCTCTTGGTCTATTTAATGCCCATAGATATCTCAATTTGCCAACTAACAACTTTCAACCACTGTTGCGTCGTTCCTAATTCAGTGTGATGACTCCAATTAGGTTCATTCGAAAGGTGAGAATGTCCTCTTTGCACCAAGTTTAATTAAAAGGGTTTATCAGTGTTTGGGACCGAGCTACGCCCGTTTTATTAGGGGCTGGTATCACAGTCATCGTTCGATTTTTCGCTAATTTTCAACTTTCAACTGCCATTCTGCGTTTCTAATTTAGGTGGACGACTCCAATTAGATTCATTCGAAGATGGGAATGTCTTCTTTGGATCAAGATAAAATAAAAGGGTTTATCATTGCCGCCCTTTTTACGCCCTTTTACTACGCCCTTTTTACTATAGGGGCTGGTATCACAGACACCGTTTGATTTTTCGCTCATTTTCAACTGTAAACTGCTATTTCAACGTTTGTAATTTCGACGTTTGTAATTTAGGTGGATGACTCTCCTATTAGGTTCATTCGAAAGGTTGGAATGTCTTCTTTCTAATGAATATAGTTGGAGTCATCCACCTAAATTAGAAACGTCAGAATAGCAGTTGAAAGTTGAAAATGAGCGAAAAGCCAACTGTGATACCAGCCCCCTAGTAAACGAGCACAGGTCGTTCTCTAACAATGGTAGACCCTTTTAATTACAATTGATGCAAAGAGGACATTCCCACCTTTCGAATGAACCTAACTGGAGTCATCCAACTGAATTTGAAACGACACAACAGTGGTTGAAAGTTTTAAGTTGGCAAATTGAGACATCTATATAGGCATAAATTAGGCCCAAATTGTCCAAAATGGTCGTTTTTCTCGAAAACCGCGTAGGAGATGTTAAAAAAAAATTAATGGGTAAATTATAGAGGGCATTATGGCAAACAACTTTTAACTCAACGTGCCTATGTTTGTTATAGGAACGAACAATATGTCAGTAACAAACACAAAATACGAATAGAAATTACCGAAAAGTTCCAAATTGGGGGTGGTTCACACATTCAAAAATATCTTTAGAGTGTCAGGAAAAAATGGCACCATCATTTTTATTGGATCAGAATAACCTTCTCTTAAAGCAACATCCGGCCTGCCTTATAACCGTCCGCCTGCCTCACAACACCCACGCGACGATCACATCCGCGTGTTTACCGCAGCTAAGGTCAACTGAGACGGTAGATTCGTTCCTCGCAGCGAAAAACGAAGCTACTGTCTCAATTGGCATTGCGCCTAATAGTCCAGCAAGCGCGTGAACCCATTGATTGTGTCGTCAAAAACCAGAATGATTCTTGTATTTTAAAATCACATTTTATAATTTTCTAGAATAGTGTCTTATAATTTTACTTCGGCGATCTATTGGAATAATTAATATTAATTTTTACTGCATTAGCCTTTTAGATTTTTGGCCTCATAGTAATTACTAGCAAACGATTAAAATTAGTACTGCGCACACACAGATAAAACTTCAAGGTCACTGTAGGCGCGCGATGCATCATATAAGTTCGGGACGAACGTAAATAAAGTTAGTAAATATTCAACAGAAAATCTCCTAGACGCCACATTTTAAAACGGATTTTTAGCAAGGGAAAGACTATAACGGTAAGTAAATAGACCTTTGGGGCCGTATACTTGATGTGGCGGATCGAGAAAAGTGGCGCTGGGAGGTATATCCCTTTAAAAAACTTATATAGTGCCAAGAATTAACATTCGATGCCCACAGGCCATGGCTTTCCAACATGCGCTCCTACACTATTCACGCTATTATAATCACTGGAAATTGCGCTGAACGATAACATTGATAACTTGTCTCACGTTCGTAGTCATGATTTGCACCACTACATTATCCAGAGCGCAGGGCCGTAGCTAGCCCCCTTGGCGCCCAAGGTGACCCCATTAAGCGGCGCCCGCTCCTCCCCCTCCACCAACTACCTATTGCAAGAAAATACACATGACTAAGACTACTAAGACATGACATGTACTAAGTATTTAAACCATGCGCAATGGCTGTTTGCCGTGACGTCACCATGAGTTAGCCAATGACGAACGAGAACAACGGCTGTTTGGCCGTCTGATTGGACTAGCCCAGTCACGTGATATGCACGTCACAGCAAACAGCCATGGCGCGTGGTATAAAGCCGTTGAAGACAAAGAACAAGACCAAATTAAAAAAAAAAACAAGTGTTTTTTATTGAACTAATGGGATTTCATAATAATTGTGGCTTGTCAACTGATCAAAAAAACTCAAATATAGTGATAAAGAAATGAGAGTAATATATTCCGCTATAACAGTCTGAAAATAAACATTTCAGAATAACTGATTCAACCGGAATCCCAAAACCTTTTTTTAATCCAATTTTCGCATTTTTCTTGGTTTAAGAAGCAAGAAGCAAGTATACCGAAGTGCCTCTATAAACTTTTTTATTTCAGTTTACGGTTTTCTGATCATCAAATAAAACGAATAATCGGCTAACAAAACATCCGGAAATTGTACAGCGAGCAATAAATCAAGTCCAAGCAAGCACATCTCTCTTACAGCGTTGTGAACTTTGATGGAACGCGATCCGTTAAAAAATATATTTGTGCTTTACCACCCACTTCCACGGTTATACAGTTAAGCACAAATTCGACACGGCGCCCTGGGCGAGCGCCTTGCTCGCCTTACCCTTCCTACGTCCCTGCCAGAGCGATCTGAGAAGCGTTTTAACATCGAGGTAAAAACCACGGCCATTACCGGAAGTTGACTGGGATAGCAAAAACTGGAAAGCTTCTTAGATCGCTCTGGACAACCTAGTGGTACAACTTGTCGAACGTGAGACAAGTTATCAATGAAGACGTTCTGCGCGATTTCCAGTGATGATAATAGTGATTATAAAAAAAAAAAAAACTGATTGTTCTACGAAATTACTCATGGCTGGTTTCACCCCCTTCATTTGTAGTCTGTATCCAAGCGACGCGTGCGCGACGGACGACGGACCCCTGTGTGCTAAAATGCAACTTTAAAAGACACCCCATTCGACCCCTACAGGACCTTCTTTATGTCCCCTCTGGTATACCGCTCAACCAAATCCCCTCTTTGAATATATAATGGACTTTGATTTGACGTTATGGGCTGAATACCATACTTTTTTCATTCCTTTTGTTGAATCCGCTTCAAAAACACATATAATGCAGCATATTATTATTATTGCTGTGAGATGTCCGCCATGTGCACCCAATGAGCGCCATCTTGGGGTCGCCTTCGAACCGGAAGTCGTGTTGCTATTCTCGAACCAATCCAATTTGACTGCAAAATGACAACGGGTCTGTGTTCTGGTAACGTGTACGCCTCTCCAGTTGCCGTAAATGACATATTTTGAGACTTGCGTACTGCGATCAATACCACGACTCGTTTTCTGATTGGCTGGCTGACAGCCAATGAAGCTCCATTCTCCTCCCCCTGCCACCCTCTTCCGAGCAGGAAGTTGGAATGGCATAGATTTGCGGGTAATTATTAGCGTGCAACCGGATTTTTTTTTTTATTATTTATTTGTATTTTTTTTTTCAGTATGGGATAAAAACCACCTTGAATTCTGCACTGCACCGTCTACTTTGGGCCTCGTCAACCATGCCGTCTAAACTGCGATTAATTAGAATTTAATAACCTGAATCAGAGTCTCCGATTCGTCATGTTCAGTTCTTCTGAATTATATTTTTTTCCGTTGTGGGTATTTCTGGGATGTATTCAAGCGAACTCGAAAACAATGAATCAAAATGAAGCATTTTTTGACGGTTTTGCTATTTATCGTTACTAGTTACCAGACGAGCCAGAGTGGTTTAATGTTGATAATTTTGAATTCTTTACAAGCTAAATTAGGAACTGAAATTACACCGAGCCCTTGCACGTCAGGGCATCTTCACATTGGGGCAATAGAGGCACGTGCCCACTTTTACCTCTTTCCCCTTTTTTGGCCCCTTTTTGTCGTTTAGGTATACAGCTAAAATTCGGAATAAAAACCATTAAAACAAAGGCAAAAACCATTAAAACGAAAGCAAAAACTATTAA
>JAHWFP010036672.1:0-20892 GCA_023313725.1 Lithobius niger
AAAAGAAGAGTCATTGAAAGTGTGTGTATTATAAGTTGGAAAGCAATGCCATGAGTGGAAATAGATTTGCAGGAACTAGAAAGTTTGAAATGGTGGCTTATAGCTAGTTTTGGAAATGGTTGCTACATGTGTAAATCTAATTGACTACTGGTTATGTGTAAGTATTTTTTTTAATTTTATTAGTCGATTTTTGAATCTTGTGTTCATGTGAAGTTGACTGGCAAATTTGATGGATGGCTTGTTGGCTGTGTTCCCATAAAATCCTTTTAGTTGTATGTTACATTAATTTTTTTGGTATTTAATAGGTTTTTTTATTTAATTTATTTATTTATTTGTCAAGCTTTTCAGACATTTTTCTCTTCGTATCTTTGTTGTACAAATAACAGCTGCAGTAGCTACAATGGCCTGTTCACCTTTCATTGTAAGCTTTGGAAACAAGTGTTCTTGGCAGTAGCTTTGTTTGACCGTAACAATTTATTGTAGATTGTATGGTATTGAAGAGTAAATGAGGACGCCTATGTATTTGGGTATAAGAATTATCAACTAAAACAAGTTATTTTACGTCCAAAGAGCCTGAGTTGCCTCTAATTTCTTTATTTTCGTGTTAAACAAAAAATTGATTGAGCCACTAAAAGGACACATTCTAACAGTTGTTTTATTTATCAGACGACGAAGCTTGATGTGAAGAATGTAGCCAATGCACCCAACACGACTGTAGTATTACCCGATGGAAGTTGTACTCAATTCAAAATTGGTGAGCATTATCCTTACTAATGTTAAGGGTTTATCTTAGTTTTATCGGGACTTACACTCTTTGTCACATATACTTGCAAACGGGGTAAGCACTAGGGTACGGTGAAAAAGTCGAAAGTTGTAATAACAAAATTTAATAGCTATAAAAAGTTGCCCTTTATGTAGCTTAGTAACAGGTCAAAGTTTGATTCTAATCGGATAATGTTTTGAGGGTCGACTTTGGCTTCGAAATGTCAGCTATTGGTTTCTATGCCTCTTGACATTTATTTGGTTTCTATGCCTGTTGACATTCCTATTACATCACCTACCTGTTTATTATCTTGATGACCACTACGAACACTTCATGCAGGAATGGAAAAATTAGGTCCAGGGACAAAATCTGGCTTTTTGTGAGTTCCATGGAGCCGGAGCACAATGAACAGAGTACAATCGATTTGATAGTGCCCTTGACTCCAAGTTAAGGCAACAGGAGACAGAAAAATGCCACCAACTTTCATTCACATTGGATTCTGAAAATTTGACCTCCACTGCAATTGTAGTAAATATGGAGTAAATGTTTTCCATATTCTCCAAAGGTAGATGTCGACCTTGATCATATGAAACTACCAATACGTTCAGAACAAACAGATGAATAATGATTATGAAGTGGGTCATGAATCGTTTATTTCTTTGTCTGCGTATCACACCAATCTCACATCTCTTTCCATGTCATTTCCTGGTACACATGGTATAATGCCGTTGTTTCTCGATGAAACACACACTATTGTAGTGAAGTGCCATGCTACGACAGGTAGACTAGTACAAAGATGTACAAATTATTAAAATCCAAAACAAGTGGAAGACTAACCCTTCTTTACTATCTTCAAAGAGATCCAGTTGAGGTGGTTACTGGTCAGGTACTTATGAAGAAAATAAGTTTCTTATTTGTTTGGCAGAATCAGCATAGGCTAATCTACTTTTACATGTCCGTTTGATTGGCATAAGGATTGTGGGGCCTACACACTGACAGAAAGCCTTAATTGCAACCACTGGTACTGCAGGTTCCTTCTGAACCGCAAACAAAAGTTTATGTTCAGGCTTTTCCCTACAATAATATATACTTTTTATGCCTAGCCATATGAAGAGAATACAAACAATGAAATATTGACCTTTGAACCATTATCTAACCAAAGGGCTGAAGAGTGTCGTCAGTTTAGGTTTTGACACAATGAACTTTGAATGGAACCTCTTATGTATTTCTTTGTGTTCACTGTATGAGATAAACTTTGCACTATCTGTAGAGGTTTTAAGAGTGATAGCACAATTCTTTAGGGCTCTCAACCATACCAACTTTGCTAGCTGTAGTACCGTACATCTACACGACATGGTTAGTCGGTAAAATTGCAAACATAGACAACAAGGCATTAAAGCGGGATTCGTTTTCTGCACGAAGATCTTTTTTGATCAGAGCCATGACCCTAAACTAATAATAATAATAAATGCCAGCAGTTCCACAGGGGTAACTAAAAAACCCATAAGCTTTATGATGGAGGATAGTTACTCAACTTGAGGTTGCGAGTACAGTCGGGGACTTTGAAAGGCTGTAGTTCATGGCAACACAGCAATGACAAGTGAGTCAACAAAACACTATGAACAAAATTAAAATGACTGGAAATGACTGGAGTAGATATTTTCTTCACATTAAATTATTAACAAAATTCGTGGAAGACATGCGAAACGTTTCGTGGAAGAGGGGGGGGAATGAGGCTTAATGGCGCGTCGAGGGGGGGGGGGATTGAGGCTTAATGGCGCGTCGACAACTTGGTCATTAGCGCCAACCTCAGTCACAGTGCAGTGGTCCGGGTTGCCACTGCACCACTCATTACAGAGATATTATGGATTTCGTGGAAGAGAGCGATGACATAATCTAATAGGATACTGAAGGAACTGTGACTGTTAAAGTGGCAAAGACAGCAAGCAGTATCCTAAAATTGTCTGGTGAAATTTGTTAAAGAACATTTAGTTACATGCAGCTTAGAAACCGTCACCAGAAACAAAGTATCACTGTTTCGTGCACCCAAGAAATGCGTACCTAAAGCAAAGAACCAAACTGCTTTGTTTCTTGACGAACAAAGCCTCGAAAAGCATGGATGAAAACGAATTACATTTTCGAGTAAAAAAGGCATTAGTCACAAAAAAGTTATAAACCACAGAGGTTGAAGTGACGCTGACTGTCGGGGTGTACACCATTTTATTTTTAAAATGACAGTGCAGTGCGAGTCAGCCTCACATCTACCCTTGTGATTTTTTTTTACTTTTTATCTCTTTTATTGTGAACAACTACTTGTCTGCAAATTAATTTCAAAAAATAGCAACAGTAGTTCTGTTAACAATGTTTTTAAAGAATAGCAAAACTGCTTCATTAAAGAATACCTGCTCACTCTTCTCCCGTCTATACACTGCCTTGCAAGTTCTCAGGGATAACTTTAAAACATTTTTTTAAACTCAGAATAACAACAATGCCTTTCACCACTTTCACAGAGCCGTAATCCAATTCCCCACCCACCAACAGCCCAGATTAATTTATGGAGGAACCGAATCCAAATAGGTTAAAATCGTACTAAGTAAACTCATAGAAATACCAGAAAAAAACGAAACAAACCGAAATGACGCCTGATGAATATTAATTAAATGCATATTTTGCTCTATCAGTGAATAACGAATTAACAGAAAAGAATGAAAATGCTGGTGAGTTCTTGAAATATGTGCGGGATTTAGTAATTTTGCTTGATTTCACTGAACTTCGTGATGGAGCCGTTTTTGACTGGCATAATGTAGTACAGTAAGTTGTGCTCCCCACCTTCTCCCTTCCCAAAAAAACAGACAAAACTCACTCAGCGAAACTACAATATTTTCCATGTGCTTTGGTGGTTAACAGAAAAGCATAGCTACGGCTTTGAGTAAGGGTTCGAAATTAGACCTTACTGTATATAATGAAGCACTAACGCCTCTTTGACATAAAATTACAATGGTTGATTAAACAGTGTTGGCTAGGGCCGTTGTAACTCACTAATTGGTAAACAGGGACTAAAAAATTGAAAAGCGGTTCTTTTAACAGGTAAGTTATTGAAGGATTATTACAGTTTACAGAAATTGAGCCACATTCCCGCATGTAGCAGAAAACAATACTGAACTACATCGCATTGTAGCAAAACAATTACCACAGGTGGGTGATATCATCTACAATAAGTTGTACTCCTCACTTTCCCCCTCAAACACTATGGCAGCTCCCTTGTCAGTAGCTCTGCTGACTATGACATTTTTTATCTTGCTCCATACAATCATGATACACGGATCATACTCGATATCCAAGATTCACTACGCACTGGTCTAACTTCTACGTTCATTTGTACTGTAAACGTGGGCATTGAGTGCTTGCAGCATCATATGTCTTCAGACTACCGACTGAGATACGGATCGCTTTTGGCATAGACTTTCGAAATATTTCTTCCCATGTTATAGACCTGGTTTAGACGTGACAGAAGCGCTACCAATGTTTCATGCCATTATCAGCTGCGATGCTCTATCTTCGTTTTCTGGAAGAGGAAAGAAATCTATATGGCAGACATTATCTTTGCACGAATAAGCTATTCAGACAGATAGTTGATTTGCCTGAATTGCCAGGCAATATTTTGAATCAGTGTTTTGTTCAAACTGAATGATATGTTGGTCTGCTTTATGACAGAGCAACATCTTGTTATAATGTGAACGATGCCCACAGATACATGTTCACCAAGAAAAATCGTGTAGTTGATGCTGTATTTAATAATTATTTACCCCAAAACAAAACTTGTTGAGGATTCCCGCCAAGCTTTTCGACCGTGTGAAGTCGTGATATCAAACCCCAAGCTCTTTTGCTAAGCTAATCCCACCGACTAAGAGTTCGAAGGTACCTGTTGGCCTAATTTTCATTGGCAGATTTTCTTCTGGGACGTTGTCAGCGAATGGTCATTGGGGACACTCGTCCACTTCTGCGAGGGTCTTGAGTGGGATACCGTAAGGTTCCGTCCTGGGACCTTTGCTATTTGTCATCTATATTAATGACTAAACATTACTTCAGGAAATATTCCTTTATTTAAGTTCGCAGGTGGTTGATTGTGTTACCACAAGCGCTCTGCAGCATGCAGTCTACGTCTTGTGGGCTGGTCAGATGATTGGAAGTTACCCATTTCCCCACACACATCAGCCGTTCTCCACTTCGGTTCCCAGAACCTTTCTTATAAGTATACTCTGTGTGGTAAAGCTATACCTGCCCTCAATTGGGTTAAGGATCTCGGGGTGTGGATGACCTGAAATGTTCGGACCACTGCAACTTTATTGTAAAAAAAAGCAAGACTTTGGGCAGCAGCAATTAAGAAATCGTTTAAGTCTGGTGACCACTATATGCTACTTTGGGTGTTTAAAGTCTATATATAAATAGACATAAATCGCTGGAAATAATATGTTTTTCGCCATGGCTTGTTTCCAATTTTTCCGTTTAAAGTCTAAGTCAGACCTATTTTGGAATTTTCCTGTCTGGGGGGGGGATTGAGGCTTAATGGCGCGTCGACAACTTGGTCATTAGCGCTAACCTCAGTCACAGTGCAGTGGTCCGGGTTGCCACTGCACCACACATTACAGAGATGTTATTCAAACCCCTAATCTAATTTTCCTGTCTGGTTTGGTCACCATCTTTCTTACGTGATATCGACTGGGTGGAGTCTGTTCAGTGCAGCTTCACAAAGTCCCTTATGTGTTTAAAAAAATGGACTACCCGTCTAAGTTTTAGATACTAGGTTTGGAATTGCTTGAGCTTCGAAGATTAAAGTCTGACTTGTGTATGACGTATTCTATGTTAAACGGTCTGGTCTGTGGTGATTTTTTGGGCCTTTTCCAGATGTGTGGGTCGGACCGAACTCGGGGGGGGGGGGGGGCACCGTTTAAAGCTTGTTTCACTTAGGGTAAATTTAAATTGCAGACAGCATTTTTTTTTATATCGTATAGTAAACTGTTGGAATGCGCTTCCAGAAGCTGTCGTCTCGGCAACTACTCTGGCAATGTTCCGCAGGTCGTTAAAAGAGTGCTACCTTATGGTTTTTTGTATATCGATTTAAATCATTATTTTTAAGTTGTTATTGGACTAACTATTTCAGTTTTACTATAGTTGTAATCTTATGTTTAATTTAAATTAGGCAATCTTGACTAACCCATTTGTTTATTTCGTGGTTTTAAATTAGGTTAGTAAATTCATGTTCACCCATTTTGGGCCCTAGTGTCTGTTTTTTTTTTTGTAGATTTTGTAGATCTTTGTTTTGCATTTTTTATTTTAGCTGTGTTTTGTATGGTTTAATCTGAACTTGTTTTAATCTCAGAGCCAGTGTTAGCGATATTCACTACCCCGATGGTTTTCTGTTTTCCTTTGCTGGAAATAAAACTATTATTATTATTGTATTAAATTAAATATATGAAAACTGGTTACTTCGCAGTTTTCAATTATTTCATTTAACGTTTGAAGTTTTAGTCGGTGGGATTAGCTTGGCGAAAGAGCTTGGCGTTTGATATCAAGACTTCACACGGCCAAAAAGTTTGGCGGGAATCCTTAACAAGTTTTGTTTTGGGGTAGATATCAGATCTTTTTGGTCCGAATTGATGAAATCTAATTTTTTCTTAGTAATTATGACGTAGAAATGCCAATCTAGTTTTCTCGTCCATTTCCTTTTTTTTTTTTTTTTTTGGCTTTCGATACATTTTGAGCACAGCACTCACCTTATTTCATTATTTCATAATGTTCAGTTTGGCATTGTTAAAACAATGTAAAACAATCAATTAAGTAATTTTGAGCTCCCTAACCCCTGAACCACTTGACCAATTAGAAAGGTCCATATGAAATGGGCACATATACAGAGCAATACCTGTACAATACCTGTACAATAGCTGTACAATAGCTGAGAACCACCTTTATTCACAGCATGGAAGAAGTTATTTTCGTGATACAAAAAAAGCGTTACCTGTAGTTAGTAGCAGTAGGTAATTAGGCACATATCAATGTTATTCACGTCGTTTTTCCAACAAGAAAACGTTAAGCTGTGTCACTAATAGTGACTTTTATGTTGTCAGGCGACCAAAGTCTCCCGATCAAACAAGTTTCAGCCTTTTCTGTCGTATAGTTATTTATCCTCAGATGGTTGAAAACAGCCAAACTACCTTTGCTGTAAAGACACAACTTATCTAGTGGTCGCCATGTTCACATATACATATTATCTGGATGTTATCGTTTTATCTTGGCGGGCGACACACTAGTGTGTGTCTTGAACAAGGCACTTTTGCGCAGCACATATGACTGTCAACGGTCTTGTCAGTGTGGACACTTTTGCTGCTGGTTGCTGCTGCTGGAAGTCCTGGAAAAAGACCCTATCCTACCATGCCCATCAGTCTTCGGCTAGACAAAAATGCATCAGATGCAGCATAGTACGAATTAGAAAAATATTAGAACAACTCTAATTGTCTACGGACAACAACGATGTGAAATGTTTCATTCCTTACTTTAATAACAAATTCAAACGTCATACCTCATGGAAACCTAACAGGAAGGATTTTATGAGATCGTGGTTACTGACGATGCAGCAGCCATGTAAGGAAATGTTTGATATAATTCACTGCTTGTAGTGGTCGTGAATATAGTATAACTGAAAGAACCTTTGAAGTAGGGGGAGGAAGTTACATCTTTATGACCAAGGGTAAGTTTGCATGATGAAGATATTGGTGAAACTTTAATATCGCCTCCAAAAGAAATTTTAAAATATAATATTACTTATCAGCTAGAAAATAACATGTGGAGTTTAGTAACCATAATAATAATAATAATAATAATTTGTTGCTGGAGCAACAAAACGACAAGAACCAGGAGATCGCTAATTACCAGCCTAAAAAGGGGACAGAAATAAATATATAAAGATAAAAAGGAAAAGGGGAAGGTATGACAAGAGTAATGAATGGGATTATTAAAGGGCAAAATCAAAAATTAAAAGCATGCATACAAGTTAAACAAAAAACAAGTTTAAAAATAAAATGGCCATTGAATTGGAATAGGTAGGGTAGGTAGGCTCACGACTGCCTTACCACCAAGGTTAGACTTACCAAGAACAACATCCCAGTTGACATCGCCAGACGTGTAGGAATGGCAAGGTAGAGGAGATGGTCAATTGTATTTTGTGTGCATTTATAATTTGCTAAACAAGCAGACATCCAATTAAGGCAGTTTTTGTCATGAATAACAAAAGGTCTGGGAAGGGCCAAAATTAATGTCGCTTACACTCAGCCTGTAAAACTACTCAATCATCAAACTAAAAATTAAAAACTTGAAACTTGGCCCAACAAAAGGCTGATGTCACACACAACCATAATAAAGAACATTAACGACAAAGTAAATCAGCACGTCAAAAACTGTGGCACATGTTACACCCCCCCCCCGGGAGGAGGGGGGCAATTCAACAACCCTCAGCCTCATTTTAAAATTATGCAATGAGGTTGCCATGACCACACTAGGGGAGTTCGTTCCATACCCTAAACACTCGGTTTGAAAAGAAATATTTCCTACAGTCTCATGTTACTTGCTGAACAGTTAATTTAAAACAATGACCTCTTGTTCTGTTGTCCCCACTAAGTATGAAATAATCACAATAATCAACACGACAAAGGTCATGAAGTAGAGAAAACGTTAATTTTGAGCATACGCTTTTCAAGTGAATTCAAATTCAAGATACATAAAGATCGGTTGCTACCAAATTAGCATTGCATCATCTAGGCCTATCGAGTTCTCTCTCGCCGGAAGCAAAGGAATGCACAAAGAAAACGTTTAAACGCAACAAACAAGCCACGTGACTCCTCAAATATTGAGTAAATATTTGGTACGCCCTCATGCACCTGGAAACAAGCTGTAAAGCTTAAAGATATTAGTATCGCCAGATGGCACCAGGAGATTTTCTTTATATTTTTTCGAGCCGCCATCTAGTGACATCAGTATCGTTAATTTTTATAGCTTGTTTGCAGGTGCACGAGTGCGTACCAAATTTTTAGTTAGTAATTCAGGAGTCACGTGGCTTGTTTGTTACGTTTAAAAGTTTTACTTTGTGCATACCTTTGCTTCCTGCGAGAGAGAACTCGATAGGCCTAGATGCAGCAATGCTAATTTAGTGGCAACCGGCCTTTAAGGTATTATTTTGTGGTGGCAGTTTAAAATTCATAATTTTTAGCCTCTAGTGCGAGTTTCCATTTCCATAAAACGAGAAAATGAAACTACGAACTGAAATTGAAAACCTTATGCTAATAAATACATCTTGCCTCCACTTCAGGTGAACGTTTTTTCTATGGCATTTCATCTGGTCATACAATAGCTACAATGGAAGACCGAACAACTTTGGGGTGCAGAAAGGATTACAGTACAGTAAGTTTACACAGTATCTGATAAATCATTCGTTTCCATAATACGTGGGAGTGTCCATGGTGTAACTATTGCTTCACATTCCTTCCCTTGTCACAAGGTCGTTCGGGAGCAAAACTGTGGGATTCGTTTGCCACATCTACACCAATTGATTCAACATAGCCAGAATCCTGTTTACCAAACCTACTCTAAAGCTGTCAGCTTTCTCAACATGCACGTGAACTGGCGTTGAGTCGGGAGTCGAGAGACACAATTTCTACCCCAGACGGCTATTGCTTGAAGAAGTCTTCTACTTCACCGTTTCGCATTCTTAGAATGCTGTTCCATGCAGAAGCGCCACATGTCTGTACTAGTCGTAGCACTAGTGGTAGTTTTTTTTAGCACCTTTCTGTTAAGTTTAGACCTATTTAGCGTATTTATAATGTAAGCTATTCCAGAAAATAGTTATGACCGGTCGTTCAGCTATCAAATGCATGGGGTCGCAATCCAGATAGAGATATGGAAGATGCAGTAAGATTATTACGGACACTCCGTCGAGCCATACAGGTTCTCTTTTATGTTGCTACTGGTTTACATCTATGCATTTGCAAGTAGCGTGTGCAAGATTGCATTCTGAAATGAGTACCTGTGGATGAAAAAGAAAATGGGGAAATGATGGTATTATAATATTCAACCGAAGTATTCTTAAATTGGGAGGAACGACAACATAATGATCTTAGATATACATATGGAATTCAGATGTGAAAAAGTGTGTCCTGCATTAACACAAACATTAGCTATTGCTATAATAAGTCTCATGGTATGCATGCACGTTTAAAAAAATATGGTGACATTCAAGGAAATATGATTTTAAAATTCAATGTGAATTTAAAGAAAAACATTTTTAAATCATACTTTTGGTATCGTATTCGTTATTGGTCTGGAAAACAAGGGTTCAGTGGCCAAGCTTAGGATTAGAGCACTCGTTGCTCAAGGTCATGAGCACCAGGTGTGTCTAATAATCTGCCGCCTCTACGGTCTAAAACAGTCATCTCGCTGACGGGATGTACGTTTCACTTAAGAAATGCAAAAGAATGGTTTTAAGAGGTGTTTCTCTGATGCTCGTGTATTTTTTGCTGGCAAGGTAAAGAACTATGTTTATTAATTGTATATGTGGATGACGTGGCCGCCATAGTCCTAAAATGCGACAATTTACAAAAAGTGTTTTAACCAATAGTTTTGAAATTTATCTATTTGGCCCATTAAAATTTATGTTAGGGATATTGTTCTCAAAGACTCAAGATGGTACAGTTATCATGATCCAGGCGCAGTATATTAAAAAGGTTCTATCACCGATTGTACTCCTGTAACAACACCCTCCATGCCAAGAGGACAGGATGCGAAGGAATTGATTAAATGTTCAGAAAAGATTCCGCTGTGAGAACTTGTTGGCACACTGTCGTATATACCTAACGGCAAACGCCCAGATATTTCATTCACCATGAACTGCTTAGCACAATGTGCATCCACTCCTACAAGAGAAGATGGCAAATGGTCCTTTGATACTTTCAAGGAACCAAGGAGCAAAATTTGGTCATATGACTGGATCACACCGCACTTCAAATGTTCACTGATGAGAGCCACGAAAGTGACTTAGAGTCTCGCAGATCCACGACAGGGGTTGTAGCAACTTACAGCGATACACCTTTCCTGTGGAGGTCTAACCTACAGTTTCCTTGAGCACTATGGAATGCGAGTACAAGGCGATCGCTGAGCGCGTGCAAGAGTGCCTCTGGACTCGAAAGCTGCTGATTGAAACAGGAATTATACCTGCGGACGTTGTTACACGAATACCACTTTGTACGGATTCACAAAGTGTAAGTACCCACGCAGTCAGCTAAGTTGTAAAGTCACACACGAGATACGAAAATTTTATTTACCAGAATGTGTGTGAACGAATAGGAGAAAAGAGTGAAGAAATAATCTAGATTCCTACAAAAGCAAATGTTGCCGATTTCTTAACAAAATCGAAGCGTGGCCCAAAACCAAGTTTACTGACTCATAAATTAAATGTTTTTTGTTTCTAGATGAAGCTCCTTACGTAAGAGGGGGAATTGACAGCTTATTCATAATTAAACAGCGCCTTGCATTATAGTTAAATAATCATTTTGTGACTTCAGGAGCTATTGACCTTATGTATCAATCCCCAATTCCTGAGTCAACAAGTAAAAAAAAGCTACACATGAGCAGTACCGGTTTCCTAAAGAAGAACCTTGTAGAAGAATCTAGACCCGGATTCCGGATGTAAACAAACACGATTGGAAGGCGACTTACCTATGTTTTGTGGATATTTTGGTGGCAACTAAAAGAAGCCTTACTTTCGAAGCAGAAAATATATGTTTCATGGCCGACAGAAAATTACGTAGCAGTCACATGACAGGAACCGGAAGTTGATGGTTGACAGAAAATGATATCAACAAACACGTGACCAGAATCGCTAGTTGGCCATGATTTCCAGTACAAAGCCCACTGTGGGAGCTCAAAAACTACCTGTAGGGAATGGGACCCTTGTCCCTTGTGCTATGTGATCCACTTTTCTACTACTATTTAGTACAGCTAATAATGATTGTGAATCGAATGGAAACTTTGTGTTACTTGTGTGTAGTCGTGGCTGTTTTACTGCTCATGCTATTGGCACTTCTGTATTTGTTTGAATGCTGCGTAACTGCATGCATAATTCAAAGTTAAAACAGCTTTTGCTGTAATGGTTAAAAAAATGCTTCTCTCTATAGATCTATATCCACCAGCCAGGAGATCCCATAGATTTAAAAACTGGAATTTCTCGTTACGTTGGATTTTTTACAACAATGATGCTTACTAAGACAGAGGTAAGAAACGTTATGTAGAATACAACCAATGAACGACACAGCAATAGTAACCACTCTCTGATCACTGAATATAGTAATCAGTGCTGCTCGCGAGCACTTCACTGTATTACATGGTGACCTTGTAACACTTCGTTTAGAATCCACATGCACCTTGCTGTTTGTACGCTTGGCAAGATTTGTTATTAATTGTAATAGCTTTTGTTGTTTGTTGAGTTTATCTGCAGAGTTGTTTTTTACAGTACTTTGAGCGCTGCTAACCTTTACTCCAAACTCGACTTGTCAAATGATTTTTTACCTGGAAATTAACTTGCTTCGAAACTCCTTGCGTTTCACAAACAAAGGATTTCCCGCTGCGAAACTTTAAACATTTCTCAGATGTCCTGAAGAGACCCCGATAACATATTTTTTTCTTTAATTTAAACTATTCCTGTCTGCCTAAAACTGTAAGACAGTTATTTTCCGTAATGGTGTGACACTCTGAACGACACTCCTATCCAGTATCCATCTCAAAATGTAAACCATATATTTATTCTGAGTGATAAATGTCCCTTACTGGCTGGTTTACTACAACAACAGTGACTCATCTCTTCAGAGAAGTAATAGAATTATGGATTTAGAGTGGATCACAAAAATCATTTTTTTAAATTTCATTTCGTCATAGAGCAGAAAAGTTGGTTTTCAAGATCCTAATCACCATCCCAAATACCTTTAAAACATTTTAGAGATGTCGACTGGGCCGAAAATTCAACATTACAAGTCACTGGGCCAAAGCATTCTGCAAAAATGCTAATGGAACTAGGTTAAAATTAGATTTTTTTATCCTACTAGTCCTGTTAGAGACCACAACATGGAGTCAAAATCAAAAAGAAATTTTTTTTTACCTTAAAACGTCATTTTTATTTATGAAGTTGAATCGGGAAAAATGGCTTTTTTCTCCTCTTTTTGAGGGCGTTAATCCCCATTGTTTCCAGGAAGAAAGATTTTTATTTTATTTTTGCAACCTTTCGGGATCTCTGAACGTACCAAATGGGATAATGTAAAAGCATATTTTAAACTAGTCAAATAAAATTTTTTTCTGAATTAGCTATGTGTTTCACTGACTTGTCACGTTAAAATTTAGGCCCATGTGGGCATCTGTAAATGAATTGTTAGCCTCTTTTCTTTAGAGATAGTGATTATGACGTAGAAAATCAAGTATTGTGCTGTACTACGACTTAAAATTTAAAAAAAATATTATTGTTTTTCATCCTATACTCGGCCACATATGTGTCATCATGATTATGCAACATTGCTTAAACAGGAAGTAACTTTTATGCTAGAAAACTGTTGGTCATTCTTACCTAACAAGCTATTATTTTTGATTATTCTTAATGGCGTAATCTACATCACACAGAGTGCCAATCGCTTTGGAGAGATTACACATGTTACCACACAATTTAATCTACTGAAGAAACAAGGTTAATGTAATGAAAGAAGAAAATATTTATTGCAAAAAAAATACTTTTGATTTATATATACACTACATTCAATACGTACCAAGCCCTACCAAGGGAGCCCATTAATAAATAAATACAGATACAAACCTATGTTTCTTATCTTTTGGATTTAAATGTCATATTGTCTGAGTAGGAATCTTGTCTGAGTAGACCAAATGCCGAAGTCCAACCACTAACCTACTGACACGGCCAAACTGACTGGTTGACCGTGTCAGTATTTAGACTCAAAGGTCGAGGATATGTGTTTCATCTGTTTTACTTGTCACTCATCCAGCCAATTTGGCTTTCCATCCTTATAATATTGTGGTGGTTTAAAATACATATATATATATATATATATATATATATTTAATTTCTGGATGCTAACCCTTTTCTTTTTGTATATACCCTAAAATCCTTCACGCAAAAATTCAGACAAACTAAGTCATGTTTTGAGGTAGCTCAATGGATTTGAATTTCGTTTGAAAACGTATATATGCTATGTGTGGTATATTATATAATGAGCAGTGAGTGTCTTTATGCATACATAATTAGTTTTGCACTATACCAGTCCTGATGATTAAGAATATAATTATTTATGTCTCAGGTAGTATTGAATGCTCAGTAACTATCAAAACAATGAGTGGAAGTGTGTCAAAGAAGTGTCATAATATTCGTAAACACTGAAATTTGGATATTTGGTTTACCCTGTGAATACGATTAAAGCGAGTGTATTGCCGTCTATTGACAAACTGATACAACACTTCTTCTTCCACCATCAAACAAAAACAGTGCATGGAAGTGCTAAACTAACTGTTGACAGTGTTATGATCTTTTGGAATAAAGTAAGACTTCGTACAACACAATTGCGTAATGCTATCAAACGGGTTAGAGAAGCTTGTGGAGAGATACCATAAATAAAAAAAAACTAGAAAATGTGTACACAAGCTCACCAGTAGCAGGAAGAAACCTTTGTGAATAACAGCAAGAAGTTGTGAGACATCGCACATGAAAATGCCCTTCATTTATTCAAAATAGATGAAGACAAGCAGGTTTCATTGCAGCAATGAGATGAACGACTAGGTTGTTGTCGGTGGACAAAAACTGGTTAAAAAGATAGAAATGATAACAGAAAAGGAAACAATACGCATCAAATGAAGCACAATCGTCGTAAAGTAGCTCAAAAGTGAATGCTGATAAAGAAAAATAATTAATAAAAGACTCGTCACTTGACGTCGGATGCTAGTGCCCAGTGGCCACTTTTGGCACGTAGACATTACTTGTGTATTGTTTTTATCAGCATTCAGTCATAGGCTACTTGACGATGAGTACACTTCATTTGATTCATATTGTTTCCATTTCTGTGATCTTTCCTTTTACCAGTTTTTTTGTCTACCGACAAAATAAAACCTTGGCATCCATCTCGTTGCTGCAACAAAAGCTGCTTGTCTTCATCTATCTGTTGTAGGAAGTCTTGCTTTATCCTAATAGCTCATAACACTATTAACAGTTAGTTTAGCACTTTCAGGCACTGTTTTCATTTCACGGTGAAAGAAGAAAATGTTGTAGCACTATGCCAATAGATGGCAATTTGATCCCTTTAATCTCATTCACAGGGTAATCCAATATCCAAATTTCAGTCTTTACGAGTATTATGACACTATTTTGATACCCATCCACTCATTGTTCTGACAGTTACTGATCACCCAATACTACCTGAAACATAAAAAATTAAATTCTTAATCCTCAGGTATAGTGCAAACTAATATTGTAGACCCAAAGACACTCATTGCTCATTATATAATAAATCATACATAACGTATATATACAATTTAAATGGAAAACTTTAACTCCATTGAGATACCTCTCAACATGATACATTTTGTCTGAATTTTTGCGTGCATGATTATTTTAGGGTATGTACAAAAAGTAGAGGTTAGAAACTACACATTTCAAAAATCAATTTTTTGGACCACCCTAATATATATATACTAACACACACACACATATATATATATATATAAGGGAAACCATTTATACCCAGAATGGTATGGTAAAAATTACAGGGGATTAGCCACGAATAAAGGCAATGTCACCATGTATGTATTATGGTACACGACTTTTCTATTGCTGGCTTAAAGTAACATCACTCGCATGTCAGAATTGTTGGGATGATTGGGGGCTACCATCGTTGTGAAAAAGGTTCGTAGAAGGGCAATGAGATCAAAATATAAAGGAATTTTAAATATGAAACGAATTTAAGCGTAAACCATCACTAACATTTTACTCTGGATACATATAGCTTTTACGATATGGTGATGAAGCCACACAGTAGCACATGGTACATTTGTATTTAGCTACCTCAAATTTGAATTTACCTATGCACCCTATGCTGCCGCTGCCTGCTCTCCTCCTGAAGGATGGACTATAAAGCGTTTTACTACCTCCAGTTTGCTCTCCTCCTGGGCGATGGAATAAAATGTGACGCTTGCAAACTACGGAAAACTGGACTCTAGCTCCAACCTGCTCCCAATCTGGACGGTGGTGTAAAATATGCCTGTTGCTTTCTCCCCACTTCCTGGACCTCCCCACTTCCATGCAGTCTGGACTAGAAGTAACGTCTAGGTTTACTTTACTGACCGGAGTCACTTGAACTCAAGACGTCAAGGTTTACTTTACTGACCAGAAGTCACATGACCTGATGATGTCAAGGTTTACTTTACTGAAAGTAAAGCACATCAAGGTTTACTCTAGTGACGTCACTCCGATAAACTTCGATAGTACTTTTGAGTTTCGATCATAATAAATTTAGTAGTTTTTTAGTGAAGTTTCTGTTAAGTTTTGCATAGTGACCTGTGGAGTTGGGCTTGGGCATGAAATATCGAACCGGGTTACTCGAATTTATTGAGTGTTTTGCTACGTATTGCAAATTTTTTTACTAGCTTCCTATTTTTTGCTAGGCACCGCTTGAACTTTCGATAAGGTTCATTCCAATTTAGTGTGATTGTGCTAAGTATTACATTTTTTTTAATAGCTTTATATTTCCGTAAGACTTGGAGGCAGCAATTGAATCTAAGGTCTGGGTTAACTGGAGCTTGAACTAAATATCACGTGTTTTTTTACGACTTTATATTTTCGGTGGGTTTACTCGAATTTAACGTGATTGTGCTAAGTATTGCATTTTTTTCATCAGCTTTATATTTCCTTTAGACTTAAAGGCAGCACTTGTATTTACGGTCTGGGTTTACTCGAGCTTGCACTAAATATTGCTTGTTTTTTACTGATTTTATATTTTCCCTAGGTTTACTCGAATATAACGTGATTGTGATAAGTATTGCATTACTTTTCACTAGTTTCATAATTTTGCTAAACAAGACTTGAATTTTTGGTCCGGGTTTACTTGAGCTTGCACTAAATGTCGTGTGTCTTTTACTGATTTTATATTTTCGCTAGGGATACTCGTATTTTTAGTAAAAAAATGTGCAACATTAGAGGCAAAGTACTATTACTACGGCCTGTGCTCAAAACCCATTGTATTCCATTGTTATCGAAGCCAGGGCTACCCAAACAGACCTACTACAATGCTGGGTCTGCCTTCAACGAAAACCTCGAAAACCTTTTCGAAGTAGACGATACCTACCTACAAGGGGCTGTGCTCGTGAAGGAAAAATTTATTATTTTTTTTAACGGTCGGTCGTACTGCCACACGGAGGCAGTCCGAATGGAGAAATGTTTATTCGTCTTCGGAAACTTTCCCCATGAGTTTATCTATGCTCGCAAATTGTTTGTAGAGCTCGGACCATTCCATAAACGAAAGTTGTAACAAAGTAACCACCGCTGTTGTTTTAGGGTTGTATTCCACAAAGTGCACTTGCGTGTCGTCATTCGTAAATTGTACTCTATTTCTTTTCTCCTCTCCGACACGAAGCGCTTTCATTTTAAAATCCAACAAGAATTTCAATTTGTTTCTGCTGTCAAGTTTGGACAGTTCCAACATTATTGCCAACATATGTTGTTTGTGTACAGTTAGCTCCAATTGCTCGATTAACACTTCTCCGGCTATTTCGATGAACGGCTCGAAGACCTGTTTCGAAGTGGGATCCGTAACGCTTTTCCATATACCCTCGTCCGTGCTTTCCCAACCTTTCCAGGCGAACCTTTTTTCTTCTTCGTCCTTGGACTGCAATTTCTCCCTCCACTGATTGAGTACAGATCTGTTGATCTTTTCACCCAGTCGATATAGGTAGGTCCATTCCAACGAGTTGAGTCTCAACTCTGAGGTAAGCCCTGCCTGTTTGTTAAAAACGAGAGTCGGTCGGCTTTCAATCGTGACATTGAGGTATTTACTCAGCATAAAATAACCGCTAGTGGCGTCCATGATGAGAATGTATCTTAGACTTTGTTCTTTAATAAAGAAATATTTTATTTATATTTTATTCAACAAACATTATTACAAGCATCAAATCACCGAGCCATTCGTTTCTTTTTCTCTCTTCGTTCTCTTTGAGCCAACCTTCTTTTTTCCGTGAACACTATTTTCTCCTCTTCAGTCATTCTCTCACGTCGGTCTTTTTCCGCAGCTTGTTTTTTTCGTTTTCTGGATAGGAGTTAGTGTGGCGTGCCTATCCCTATCTAACCGTCTTCGTTTATCCCTGGCTCTCTTCATCCACTCTTCTGGATTTTGCACTTTCAACTGCCTACTCTCCCTCATCTGCAATTTCCTCATCTCGGCTTCTTGAACCTCGACATTATCAACTTCTTTCAGCCTCTGTTCCACATCCCCGTTCCACCAAGTTTCCGCCTCTTCATCGCTGATTATACCGTCGGACATACCTGTCCATACTCCGTCATTCTCATCGTCTAAAGACTCCATGAACAAATCATTCATGAGCACTGCCTCATCGTAGTCATCATCCTCATGGAAAGAAATATATTTGATGCCACGATGTCCGATTGCAAAAGTTTCTACTTCGTTTACGAGGAATCTCTCGTCGTCGTAGGCCGACAGTAGGGATTTATTCACCACGGTCGTGGCCAGCTGGTGATGGCTGTCGCTGGCGATCTTGTACCAACTCCCTCTTTGTTCCTGATTCGAATGGAGAGTTGCCCTATAATCTTCGTGGCTTAAGTGATTCTCCACGAATCTCTTGGAAATTCCCTTCGCTTCTTTCGTTTTGCTTTGGGACGTCACGAGCGAATACATCTTGCTACTCAACCCCACAAACTCTTTTATCGGTACTCCCTTCATGGCATCTTTCATCTTTCCCAACACTTGCTTGTTGACGTTGCAGAACAGTGGGTGTTGAGGATCGTAGTTACTAGTGTCGAATATACTCATGTTTTTTAGCCATGTCCGCGTACACGTCCACGGTTTTGATGCAATAGCACAGCGAGTCCGTGTCTGTGAACAGCAGTCTTGCTCGATCTGCAGATTGGGGACGTATGTATTGGTAGTGAAATTCGTAGAGAAGGAGTTTGGACAACTCTAGTATGGCGAACCCCGAGTAGGTGGGAAGATGGCACGTCACCTTGTGTACTTTCGAGTTGATCTGAACCAGGTTTTCGTACAATATCCAAAACGAATCGGCGTTGGGTTGGGTGGAATATTTGATGGCTCGCTTGCTGTCGGTGCATAGCTTGACTCTGAGTCTTTTCTGTTTCTGTTCAATCGTCTTCCCAAACACCGAATTAGGACACAACTTGTGAAATTCCCCTTCAGACACCGTCTTTGATTCCTTTCTTTTTGCCGTATGAAAATCTATATATTGTTTCAACCAGGGCTTCTGATTGAAACTCAGCACCCTCCTGACGTGTCTGCTATCTTAGTCACGTCGGTAGCTCGAATCTCATCTTTAGTCAAATACCTAAAGCCGTTGTAAGGCAGCAGCTGGCTCATGGACCAGCCATAAGTGCTATTGAGATCCCAATCGATGATGTACTTGTTAGGTTTTGTTGGATCGTACGTTTCGGGAATGTACGGGTTGTTGGCCTTCGCGAACCTTCGACTAATGAAGCTAACTCCACCCCGTATTCCCGACAAGATGAAGTTATGTTTGCTAGAGTGAGTAAATAGTTCCAGCTCGGCCTTGGTCATCTTTAGAGCTGCCACCCAGCTAAACTCTGAAGTGGAGACGTAATAGCACGGATCTATATCGTGGTCTCGCAAGCAGATCCTGCGGAATTATTCGAAAATGTCTGCTAAAAGCAGACAGTCGGTTAGCTGATACATTTCGTGGTAAGAGGAAAACTTTTTGATTTTCAGCATGCTCTAAATCTTTTTGGCGTGATCGTATTGTTCGTCAGTTAGGCCTTCTTCTTTGAGTTTTAGAATAAAAGTCTTCCTTCGGTGGTAAAAACTGCTCTCCAAACACACTCATGTTGGAAACGTGTTCGTATGGGTAGTAACCCTTACGGGTTAACAGATCCTTGGCAGTCTCTTCCCACCAGCTTTCAAGAACAGCTTCACCGTCCTAAACTTGTAATCTCGTTTATGTCTCTCCGCCAGAGTTTTTAGCGAAGAGGAGAGAAAATTATAGCTGTCTACGAACTTAAGCCGAATGTACGTTTTCTTCTTTTTTTCTTTTCATCCCATCCCGTTTCAACGGTGATGGTCATGCTCATGAACCTCTCCGTATTTCTCGCGAGGACTTCTACTTTTTTCGGAAACTTGTGCACCGCTCTTAACAGTAGATGCATATCGTAAGTTTCGAGGCAGTGAAATACCACGGGGATCGTGGTGCGCTCTCGGGCATTCAGATTACAACTCGAGTGAGAAGCTCCTCTGTACTGGCCGGTAACGTGGCAGTCATCCCGGACTTTGTCGTCTTTTGAACCGAATGGCTTTTTGCAGTAGATGCAGTCTACAGCGTGGTTAAAATTAGCCTCTTGGACCGGAGTGAGGCATAGTGGTTGGACTCTTTTTAATGTTTCGTCGTACTCGCGTGCTTCAATCACCAACTGATCAAAGAATTCTTCAACGGCATTCTCTCCCAGGTAATAAGCAGCTTTTTGAAAGTTTCCAGACCTCACCACGACGAAGCCGAAGCTGCAAGGTTGATGGTGGTTGATTTTCTTCCCGGAGCTGTTAGAAGAAGGAACGGGTTTCAGAAGGCACTCGAAATCGGCGTATATGATTTTGGGGTGAACATTTCTTTTATTGAAAGCTTCAAACTTCAAAATGTTTTCGCTCGGTTTTAAGAATTTGAGAGCTTGAGGTAACGGATTGGTTCTTGTACAGTCCAGTTTGTGTTTGTCTCTCAGCGATGCCTTTCCATAAGCGGCGAAAAAATTTCGACAGTAATATTTCGGGTTGCTTCCCGATCCCTGGTGTCGGAGAAAT
>JAHWFP010036673.1:0-12018 GCA_023313725.1 Lithobius niger
AGGAGAAACTTCCAGGGCAGGGGTTGCAATCTCATGGACCCAAAGGAATGTAACTTATGGTGCGTTAAGCCAAACGGCATTTTCAGACGTTAACGACCATAACATAAGGGTTCACGGTCCCTTCCTAAAAACCAGCTTTCATTTCACCGTTTCATTATTCTAACATAATGTAAACAAAGGCCGTCGGGTCAGTTAGATTTGCATAAGCGCAGTACTTCATGGAGTGTACATCCCTTTTCTAACGTGATATTCTGATGGGTACGGTTTGATCTTTTGGGTGTTCCCTTTTGAAACATAACTGTAGGTTTAGGTCTACTATTACTACACAGTCGAGACTGTTCGTAATTTAGAGGGCTCTTATGCGAAATCCCGTTGCCTAAAATCACTGTTTCTATTTGAAATTGTTTGTAAACATAATTCTTGTTCTAGTACGAATTTAATGTAAATTCCCGTAATATTTATAACCTAAACTAAGTTGTAAATTTGCCAAATGTAAAGTGCGATCCTTTTAACATGTTTGTTTAAAAATAAAACCAGGAGTTTTAAACGCCCGTTGGTTTAATAGTTCGTTGATTGCTGGAAGTTAGTATTTAAGACAATTCTCTTCAAATATAACTTACCTAGCCTTTTCCCACCTTGGTGGCAGCGTTACCCGCATTTAATCACTAGTTAGGTCTTAGTGTAGCGGTGCTCACAGGTCCTAGAGGTGCCTACTGTTCTGCACCGACATCTGGTGTGGTCTCGGGAAAGTTAGAAGTACTTCGGGTGGCCGTTTTTACTTTTGCGGAGTTTAAACAAGCATGGCAGTCACTACTGCACGGTTAGGAACAGAGCGTCTATGTCCTATCTGAAGTTTTAGTACTATCTAATAGTTTTTGGTTCACTGCCACCAGGTGGGTGGTTTAATTGCTAACCTTAGGCTTTAAACTTTAACTTTTAACTTTAATTTTATTTCAGACCAGCAAGGGTCCATATAATTGACATTACAAAGTAAAACAAAAATATACAATAAAATACTAAAGTACAACAACGACAGACAATAAAAACACTTGAACCACTTTCATGGCCTCCACTGAAGTAATCCCCACATAGAGGACAGGGTTTCCCTGACAGTAGGGAGACCTGAGTCTACAACTGCCCTCACGATAGAATTTGCCGAGGAGTACAGCCTGCTCAGGAATGCATAAGCCCTCTGTCTGCGGACTTCCCCAAAACTAGGGACACCCATCGTAGCAAACAACATACTGGCACTGCTCCAGGTGGGCAAGCCAAACAAGAATCGTAAGCCGTTGTTGTAGCACACTCTGAGGCTGTTCAGGCACTGGGTAGAACCGTTTGTCCACAGTTGCATGCCATAGATTTGTGACATATAAGCAGTATATGCAGTGGCCACAACTTCCTAGCTGCAACCACAAAACCACCTACGGATCGTGTTTGCCCTAATACAGGTATTTCTACGCTGATTTAGAATATCACTGTCATCTCTTAGGTCTGGCGAGATTACCGTGCCTAGGTATTTCACCTGCTGAACATATAATAAAGGATTACCATTTAAAGCAACAGTAGGGGGCTCCAGATTTCTAAGAATGCCACTACGTGCAGGGAAGAAAAGGCTGACAGATTTAGTAGGGTTAAATTTAAGATCAAGGGACGTTCCTACATTGACACAGCAGTCTAGCAAAAGTTGCAAGCCTTTAGCAGAGGGGCAGAGAAGAGCCAGGTCATCTGCGTAACACAGGTGGTTGATCTTAAGTCCTCCAAAAATAATTCCAGCATCGACGTCCTGGAGTTTTGTGAGTAGTTCATCAATATAGATGTTAAACAGTAATGGAGACAATACTCCTCCCTGACGAACACCATTCGAAACTCCAAACCGCCGTGACAAGGACGAGCCCCATCTCACAAGCATTTGCTGTGATCGTAGCCACTGCCACAGAGTACCCACACACCACCTGGGTAACCCACGTTTGATCAGAATATGGCACAGTGTACTGTGGTTAACTCGATCGTAGGCCTTGGACAGGTCAAGGAACGCAGCATACAATGGGTTTTTTCCGAGTCTAGCAAGCCTCACAGCCTCCTTAAGAATAAAGATAGGTTGATCCGTACCGTGCTTTGGTTTGAATGCAAACTGGCTATCATCCGTACGCAAAAAACCACTTAAAGAGGATGCAATTACTCGTTCAAAAATTTTGGAGAAGGTGGTGGCAAGGGCAATGGGACGATAATTATTGACGGAAGAAAGATCTCCAGTTTTCAGCTTCACAATAGGTGAAATAACAATATCAGACATGGCCTGTGGTACCCAGCAGTGGTAAGCCATTGCATTAAACATATGAGCAAGCAGATCCTTCAGCTTGGGGGAAGCAAATTTCACGTGTTCATTCTGGATCCCACCACTACCTGGAAAGAGTTGTTTTTAAAAGAGTTGTTTTTAGTTAAAACACTAGCAAATTAAATCTCTCTAGATGCAAACTGAGTTTAAAACTCTTCGTTTTAATAAACAGGGGGAATGAAAAACATTTTACATTGGCAACTAGTCTACAAAATAGCTTTATGTGAAAGCACACAAGTAATTTACAGAAAATAAATTATCGGCAACGAATTTACATTTAAGAAAATTCACACTTACAATTTCGAATAGAAAAAGTTCTTTGGTGTTACCTAAACACCTCTAAGTTAGAAAAAGTACCTTACAATTTCAAGCTTAGTCTAATTTAAGATTATGTTTCAAGGCATCTTGCACAAGATCAAATCTACTCTTTCACATTGAGTCAAGCTAGCAATAATCAAGGCCCTACCATCGAAGTCTGTGCTTCTGTAATTATGCTACAGGACCTTGGTGAATCTAAAATAACTGTTTGAGTACGCTATGTAGTACAAACAGAAAGAAAGCCGGTTTTTAGAAAGGGGACCCTTAAACCCTTAAGTTATGGGAGGGGAGACCAGAAAATGCCGATGGTTTTAACTACCCGTAATCACGAAACTCAAGTCAAACGTTAGTTTAAATCTTCAAATTAAAATTTAGAAATAAAGTTCCGAAAAATTAAAATAAAGCTAAAACTAGTTTTCTAAACTACTACCTTGCCCGGCATGGCAACACTCGTACTGGGGACATCTCTGCTCCGACCACCGTAGTAACGTCTGACTTGGAGTTGAGCCAATGCTGTAGATGCAGTCCCTCAGGTCTGTTTTATACCTTCTGCCTGCCTGCAGGTAGGAGGGAAACCGCAGACCTGTAGGAGAGCGACGGAGTGGGGGTGCGGGGTAGAGGGATGCCTCGAGGAGGAGAGGAGTCTGACTCTGGCCGACCAGGCTGTCACTACCGGAAGTTGGCATGGCAGCGCGGACGGTCAGGGTAGCCTTGGACTCTGATTGGACAGGGATTGAAGGAGCTTGGATGGCAAAGGGAATTGCCGACTTTGGGTGGTTTTAGAGGCCTTAGCTTGAGAAGTGCATTGAGTTAAACTCATAACAACGTGAAAATAGGCCTATATGCATGTTTATGAAACTACAATGTTATGCATTGCAACTATTGAAGGAAGGGAGGGGGGGGGGGGGACGAAGTGTTTTGCTCAATTCTTTATACAAACGTGAATTTTAATAGAAGGAACGTTACCATGGTCGGAGCCCTGGAAAAAAAAATACAAGATAAACACTTTTGGAAAAATTGTCCGGTAAAATTCGAAGGAAAGTGTTGCCGAGTTCAGTAGCGTTCAGAGACCCAGTTTTGCTAAACTGTTGCCCAATTAAATTAAATAAAAGGTTAAATATACCAGCTTATTCCCTGAATGCTATAACGCATGAATATTTGTGAAACATTATTGCAGCCGCTAATAATAAAATTTACAGTCGAAGTTTTCATAAATAACTTGGCCTTCGCTAAAATAAAAACATCAAGTGTTGGGTTTTCAAATACATGTATGTGAGGATAAATCCTCCTAAACAACACTAAGCTGGTTGGCTTTATGCCTGCAAAAGAAATAAAGTAATTACAAGTTTATTTACAAAGTGTTGAAAATGGCGATTGAAGATTTGCGTGCGGCGCCGGTCATTTTGGTGACTTTTTCAAAATGATGTAGAAAATTATTGGAGTGGAAATTTAAAGTTCTGTTTGCGCAGAAGTCTTGGGAAAATGTAGGTCTATTAAAGGCCGCAAATTTTAAACGTTTTGGTCCATTTTTCTTGAAGATATGGTGTTTTGAAGACGGAGGCCTTTATAGGCCTAATGAGCGCTAGCGAGCGCTAATGAAAAAAACATGTTCGTTGCGAAAACGATAAACCCTCAGGTTTTTTATCTTTTGAGCAGAGGTCTCCTCTCAAATCTGTGGGTGAAGACTAGCTTCTTTACATTAGATTAGGACTTCAATGCTCCATTCCCTACATCGGGACAGTAGCAGTGGTGCTGTTTTCAACCCAAAAGTACATAAAAGCCAAGTAGAGTGATTGATAGTAAGATCCAGTTACACCATGCGACCGGCGATGTTACAAGCACCTACTCCGTCGTAGCATCCGCTGTTACATGACCTGTACCCTTTTATCGATTTTGGAGGCAGGCCGAACAGTTCCTCCAGGAATTGAGTGATGTCTGTAATGGATGGGTTACAAGGGTCGCATCCATAGTCCGTAGCCCAAGCGAACCACCTTCTCCACTGGCCTTCGTACATGTCGGATGTTGATTGCCTAACTGACTGCAGGAGCCTTTCTGCTACCTCGCTTGAGAACCCGTCTTTTTCAGGTTTGTCCTCAGAGTAGCCACCCGTGAAGATGTAGAACTTCTGGGGCTGGGTGGCTCGTCCTTCCCCCGTACTGCGAAAGAAAATTGTCTGTCAACTGTAGTGTAACTGGTCCATCTTTCTTCAGCTCCATTAGGTCCGGAAACCAGGTGGCTGCCGGCCAGCATGGAGCTACTAGAATGCACGAACCGGAGATCCCTCTTATCTTGTTTGCCACTTGCTGTAGTAGGCTGAAAGGGGGAAAGGCGTAGGCGCTAATTTCTTCCCAAGATACTGACAGAGCATCCGTTGCCCAAGCCAGAGGGTCCGGGAACGGAGAGATGTAGTTCCGAAGTTGAGTATACACTTTTGTCGCAAACAAATCCACGAAATGATTCCCCCACCTCTCGAAAGCGCAGCACAGATGACCGGGTCCAACTGCCACTCCGTAGTCGGGATCTTGCTCCCTCTGGATAGTTCGTCTGTCCATACATTTTGTCTTCCCGGAATGTGTCTCGGGAGAAGATTTATCGAGTCCGGAGAACACAGCTCCACCAGTAATGACGTTTCCTCATCATTGTTCTGGAATGAGTCCCTCCTCCGTGTTTCATGTAGGCAATCGTAGTAGTGTTGTCCGACATGATGCCCACATCTTTCCCTTGTAGCCAGCTCCTCCATGCTTGGGCTGCCAATCTCACTGCACGTAGTTCGAGAATGTTGATGTGTACACTCTTTTCCTCCAAACTCCACTTCCCTGAGATCATCGAATCTCCTAAGTGGGTTCCCATCCGCTTGAAGAAGCATCTGAAAATAGGAGTACTTCTGCCTCTGGGGCCTTGAGGCAAACGCCTGCCTGGAGGTTCCTTGGCTCCTTCCACCAACTCATGTCCGGCAGATTTTCTAGGTGTATGATGTCTGACCAAGAGTTCTGAGGACTCCACTCCTCTTTCCTGAAACAGTAGATTGGCATTACTCTTCACTGCCCCACTGGAGCCAACGCCGCGTTTGAGTCTAGGATGCCTATGACTGACGCCAAATCTCTTGCCAAGATCTCCGATATTCAGTCCAATTGCTTCATTGACGACAGTGTCTTCTCCACTCGTTCCTTGGATGGCCGCACCGTGCAATCGATCAGATTGAACTCTACTCCTAGAAAAGTGAAGATCTGGCTTAGGGTGAACCTCGATTTATTGGAGTTGATGCCTAATCCCAGTGATGTGAAGAGGGACATGCATGTTTCTAGATGTTGATTCAGGGTGACTGCGGATAGAGGTCGTATCAGCCAGTCGTCTAGGTAGGCGTGAGCTTTCATGCCTTCTTGATGCAGTTTCGCTAAAAACCGGCTTCAATGTCCTCGTGAAGACCTGGGGAGCCGTAGAAAGTCCGAAGGGAAGCGTCAAAAACTGATAAGATACCCCTTCGTGATGTAACCTGAACAGGTGTCTGACATCCTTGTGAAGTGGGATGTGGAGGTATGCATCCTGCAGATCCACCGCCACCGTGTACTCTCCTTCCAGCAGAGCTTCCCTGATTTGTCCAATGGATTCCATCTTGAATCTCTCTCTGCGGATGTGACCGTTGAGTCGACATAAATTGAAGATGCACCCCCCCCCCCCTTTTCGGAAATTACCCTTGCTGGGCTCCAGAAGCCTGGTGTATCCGATGGAGCCACCTCCAATGCGCCTTTCTCCAACAGCTTTAGTATCTCCTCCCGAAGGCCTGGTGTGACTTGATCCGCTCAACGGGCCGGGGTGCTTGACAGCCTTGGTAGCAACGAAAGGGGTGGGTAGTACCCATTCTTCAGTGTCTCCAAAATGAAAGGGTCTGAAGTAATTTTCTCCCACTCCGGCAAGTGCTTCGAAAGTCTTCCCCACCCCACCCGACGGTGAATGGGAAAACTTCTCCTACCCGTCAATATTTCGGCCCAGGCCTGCGACCTCGTCCTCAGCTTTGGCTTCTTCCTCTCTGCATACTGCCGCCTCTCCCTCTGACCTGGGATGGGGCTCCAAGGTCAGACGCACAGCCCTTTTGGGATGGGATGGGGCTCCATCCCGAAAGGGCTGTGGGTCTGACCTTCGGCCGGTTGTGATTCCGCCTCTGTCTTGACCATCTTGTGTTTCCATTCCCATTCCTTGACTTGGGAAGGGGGGATATGCTCTCATCATGGGCCTTCCTCTTCCTCGTAGTCCCCTCAGTGCCGATGTCGCCGACGCAGGAGTTTTGGTTTTTTCCTTTAGCTCAGGAGCTAATTGGAGCAGCTTCCCGTCGAATACTTTGGTTGCCCCGTGAATGGGAGAAGACGTAGCTGTCGCGCCACGTCCGTTGGATGGTGGAGGCGGATTCCAATAGCGCATCCCTCTTGCGGAAAACCGTGTTGAGGAGCAGTCTTGACGACCAGTTGAGGCTGTCCAGTTGAAACGACGACGCCCTCTTCATTATTTGTAAACACTCCCTAACTGTCTGGTTTTCCTTGAGCTCGGTTTTCCTCCATCAGTGGTTTGATTGCTGAGACCGATGCTGAGTATGCCAATTCGGCATGTGAATTCGCCCGTATGCTGCACCTAAGCAACGTATCGTCGTTGTCATACAATTGTATCGGCCTCCGGATGAAGGCCGGTGTCTTGAGGGTCGAATCCAATTCTGGATCCATCCTTTCCGGTAAATATCCTGCTACCACAAACGTCTTGTACCTTTTCCCTTTTCCTGTAGCTGTGAAGAAACTCTTAGCGAACTTTGGGTCATGGAGGGAGTAGTGGCTTTCCAATCGATATGGGCTTGTTGTCCTTTCTCGTTAATGACTCTGTATTCAAAAGTGGTCGAATGCGACCGCTAACTGAGGCAGGTGAATTGGGGCTGCCTTCGCACTCCCCGCATTTACTAGGGTCTCCATAGGTGGGTCATCTGGATTGACCTCCGCGGGCACAGCCTGCTTGGAGAAGGGTGATTCTTTCAGGTATTTAAAGGTGAATCCTGCAAACGCCTTCCAGCTTATTAGCCCCGGCCCTTCCTCAAAGGGGTCATCGTGATCTGTAGACTCCGTCTGTACCTGATGTTTGGCTACAGCCTGCCTCCACAGGCACTCCTGTTGCAGTTGCTTTTCACTGAAACTCCCACTCACTCGAAAAATCTCGTCTCATTAAATCGCTCTTTCCTAAACTGTGCTGGTGAATCCTGCGGTGGTTGGTCCCTACCACGCTTTCCTTCTTGATACTGTGGGTAGTGCTCGAGTTGTTCCCCATAGTGTCCGTTAGAGTGGTCATCGCCGTGCTCCACAAATCCACTTTGGCCGTTATAGTTATCCTGTTGTCCTTCTTCGAGTCCTGCTTCTAAATACCCATAGTACGGTGTTACCACTTTCCAGTGAATGCTGATCACTTCTCGGCGGCGATGTGCAGCGTTGTTGCTGTCCGTAGCGAACTGGCAGACCGCCAGTAACTTGCCGCGAACTGCCGGCCGCATGTTCGCTATATGCGCTCGTCTGCATACTCGCTGGCGAACGCCGCACGTTCCCAGCACCTTGGCGGACCACCGGCGAACTGTGAACCGCTGGCGAACTGTGGACCGCCGGTGAACTGCGGACCGCTGGCGAACTGTGGACCGCTGGCAGCCTGCCCGCTTGTACGTCCGTGATCAACTGGGCAAGCAAACGCAACGCTTTTTCGCCTGTTGCTTGCGAAGTGTTCTGATCTCCTGCCCACCAGTTTACCCCTTTCTTGGGTGCGGGTGTGGCTATCTTGCCACTGCTTAAATCTCCGCCCTGTCTGCCTGCCCTTTTCTCGGGAGCGGACGGGGGTGGCAGCACTTTATACAGTGCTGCCCTGCACCTTTCCCTTTGCCCGATCCTTCACTCTTACTTGAATGATTGCCGCTCTCACTGCTTTTCACCTTCGGGGGCCTTGAAGATATAACCGCTTCCTCCTTAATCTTCGTTTTTGGCGCCTTTTCACGGATCGCCGGCGAACCCTTTGTTTCGTTCTGCGGCGAACCCTTTGTCTGTGACTGCCCGCTATCATCCGTCACTCGTTGCACTGACAAATCGTTATTTAACGCTACTAAACCCGTGTCCACCTGCACTACATTAAAGTGTTTTACCAATTTGTGGCGATTAAAGCATTCACACTCACAATTAGTCCTGAAATTTGGGTTTGAAAGGCCTGCTGTATTTCACCCACCTTAATGTCCACGTGTTCGATCACTTTATTACTTACTGTCTGCTCCATTTTACTTGTCCGGGAATCAACCACAGAAACTGCCGTTTCCCTGGCCGCAATCACCATCGATCCTAGAGATCGTTCTGGATAAATCGATTTGTCACCGTCTACAAAACCGTCAAAATCCGCCGTCGATCCCGAAGTCACACTTGTAAGCTCCTTCATAAAACTGGGCGCATTGGAACCCTGGCACGTGCCTGCCAAACGATCATCCAGGCTCGACTTGCTTTTTTCTGCCTTCTTTTGGTCCGGTCCGAGTGACTCCAAGTGTACAATATTTTCTTAACTGTAGTGGGTTTATGCAGTTCACAAATTTCACACAAATTGTCAACGAAATTGCACCCACGGCACCATCTGCACAGCGGGTGTTAAGCCCTTTGGCGTTTTTTTGGCCCGTACATGAAGGAAACACGCCATCTCTCAACAACTCGTTAATATTGTCTACTTCTTGGTTTCCTGTCTCGATAACTGCTTGTCCTTTTCCTTGATCGTTTTCTGCCATTGTTAGATGGGAAAAACCGCAAGCTCGACCTACCTTGATGCGTGCGCAAAGGCGAATTGGGTTTTCCGCACCCGTTGCGACGACGGATTGTCCTCAGTGGAACAGTCTGCTCTGCTACCCCCCCCCCCCCCACTTCAAGTGGAGGGCTGTCAAGGTGGTCCTACCTTCCACATCACAGCACAGCAGCCAATCCTTCCACCAAGGGTGTACCCACTGCAACTGCCCGAGATGCCGTCATCGCCGGCAGCTTGTGAGTGTGGTGCACCTTTATACATGGTCCGCTCCACAGATCCGCACTGTGAGCAACGGAGCATCTTCGAACCTTTAACAAGCCGTGTGCCTATCCTGGCTGAGGACACCGCTTCTATGGTCGGTGTAACTCACGCCGAGACAACTCACCAAAACCGTCCTCCTGGGACAAATACCCGTCAATGGGGGTATTCTCCATCCCGGCTGGAAGGATGAAACCTACCATCTCTTCCACTTCTCCTACCCACATGCGACATGTGTCACCTGGTTATGGCCAAGTGGCATTCCCATTCATGAATGCGTTGTGTAGGTGTACTAGTTCACGCGGAACCGTACGACCATGAGACGCAGGTCGACTAATGCCATGACCTGATACCGACTCAAATACCACGGGACACCCACACTGGGCATTGTCAGCCAGCAAAAGTACCCAATAATGCTGCACCTCCCGGCGAACAGAAGGCGTTGTAAAACCCCCTGTATGCACAGTCAACAATCCATCCCTCCAGCCGCAGTAGATGCCATACCACCTGCACTGTGGCTGGCTTCCCAACCGTAAATAATAAAATCCTGTTCCCACGAACGGTGTTCGTCGCCTAACCTAACACCAAAACCAACACACCAACTTATGACAAGCAATGGTGTCTTAACTCCCCAAGCAAACCAAGCTGTTTCCAGCTGGGAACCAACCAAAGTTTTGCCAAAAATACATTTAAGCCATGCCAAGATTTTATGCAAGGAATGTCAAATATCTAGAGGCTTTAAAACGAATACAAGACGATTAAACTTAGGCAATGTTAAAGGTATAACAATCACCCATAATGACTTCACAACAGGAAATCAACACCTGACACAGGTGGCAGAACTGGCACACTGGGTCTTCTAAATTTACACACAGAAACCGAAAGATACTGCTCCTTCTGGTCGAGTCTTCTTTGGATAAATTCCTATCTTTTCCAGAGCAGGAACGATTCCAATCCGCCATTTTTAGGCCTAATCTGGTTGAGCGAAAAACAATGCGACTTTACTTGTAGCATCCCAAAGAAACTAATGAGAAGCAAGAAAGGGGCGCCGCTGAATGGCGGTCGTTCACCCTAGGGAGCGCCATTGCAAGGACTCAGAGTACGTTAAAGTACGTTGAATTTTAAGGTTGGAACGGAAGTATTTTAGGTTAGTAGTAATTTTTTTTTGGGGTGGGGGGGTGGTAGGAATTAATCGTTAATCGCTTTTTTTTAATCTTATGCCAGTTAACATTTAGCCAGTTAATCGGAATTTTACAATCCTACTCACCAGCACCTTCGTACCCTTCGCAAGGCATTGTCTCTTCTGTGCCTTCGTTGACGACTCCCACACATAACCAGCCGATTCCTCTGACATTGGTTGTTCCTCCAGTTAGCCTCCCTTAGACTACTATACATTGTTCGGCACCACGGATTCCTCCCCCCCCCCACTTCATTATCCAATGATATCAACAACCTTGTTTTCCAGCTTCTTTCACCCCAACACTGCTTCAATCGTATTAGACTCCTCCGCGTCCTTACGAACGGCCATCTGTCGCGGGCTTCACTCTCCCACGACGACCTTGCCCATTTGGAGTTGAATATTTCTGCTGTGTTGCCAGCAGCTTGTACCCTTTCTAAGAGGCCACCTTCGGGCTGCGAACGTCACTTTTAACCTCGGAGAATTCTTGTCTTCATTAACAAGTCGGGGAACAATAAGTCAAACTCATCTTGGCAAACTCCAAGATTCGTCTTCTTTCTCCACTTCCAGCTAGCCCAGGCCCCTTCGCCATTGCTCCTTGTCGAAAACTTGCAGGTCCCCATACGGTCGTTCCCCTACTACAACGAAGCTTCCTCATGATTCAACAAGTCGACCCATGACACTCGTCACGCTATTCCTACAACGCCTTCGTCTCCTCAGGCTATGCCTTACCACGAGTCTTGCGTACCATCGAGTACCGCTCTGAATCCTATTACTGTGCCCTCCCCATTGTTGGGGGCGTTCGCCATCCGAAACGGCAACCACAGTTAAGGACTCTCCAGCTCCCGTTGATCTGGCAATGACAAGTTGGGCTTCGGCATTTGATTCTCCTTTGCTGAAAGTCTTCAGTGCATACTCGGTCTGGCAGCATGACGATGCCGCACACTTCATCCCAGACTCCATGGTATTTACGGTACTAGGACCATGCCACTCGTTACGTACCCTGTGCTCCTTGCCGTGCGCGGGCTAAAGGTGCAGCCCTGGGCTTCTGCGGTCTCCCGTCTTCTCCTGGCCTTCGAAACTCTCAAGATGTGCTCAGCTGTGACGATCTTCAAGCAACGGCATCCCGACGCCTTGAGCT
>JAHWFP010036674.1:16314-31243 GCA_023313725.1 Lithobius niger
CCCCCCCCCCCCATTTCCCCCAAATCGCGACACTTTTTTTAAGTTAATTGTAAAATAAAGTTGGTTTTGGCCACACTTTTCGGATAATTTCGATGTTATCTTCATTCATCCCATCCTGACCCCACCCTTAAACAGTAGACGCTTTGCACTGTAAATAGCTATTCGACCAAGCGTTCGTAAAGCATGCCGCTGAAAGGCGCACCAAAACGGAACATTCGTTTGGCAAGCAGGTAGCTGAAAGGCGCACCGTACCTAACGAAAACAAGCGATGATTCAGATAATTTATAAATGTGGTTTCTTTTTTGAAGGATAGTATAAGGACATGTAATTTCTGCGATTTTGCGAAATCGCAAATTTCGCAACATTTTCTCTAAACGAGTTATGAAAATTATTCTTGATGTGGTAGGTAAACGGTCACTAACTGAAGCAAAAACTCCAAATTAATTGTCGCAAAATTCAGTAAATGTCGCAAAATGCCACAAATTTCCCCAAATAGCGCAAAATTTACCGTAAAAATGGCTTCATTATTCATGAAATAAATTGAATGAAAACCAAGCCAATGTAATTGACAACTAACTACTGGAACAAAATTCCACAGCAGTTCTCACCGAAGCAATACTCAGGTGAATCTGCACCAAATAATGCTATTGGAACAAGGTAGATGGAAGTGAGCATCATCACCAGCCATGTACGTGGTGAGTATTTATGTTACAAAATTGGGATGCCCATATTTGCGTTATCCTTTGGAATCTTTGTTATAATAAATTTCGTCAGTGTACGAGCCAAGGGGATGCCGTTATTGAATTCAGTTGCCATATCCATCACCGCAAAACTTCACCGAAATCCCGCAAATTAGCACTTTCATTGCAACAAAACTCACCGCAAAATCGTGCCGAGTATTATCGCGGAAATTGCATGTCCTTAGATATGACTGGTCCATTTTAACAATTTTTAAAGGCATTTTGTTTCATACACCTGCTTATGTGTGACTTGTTGACTGGATTAATTTTTTAGCTGAGATTTTTGGAAAAAAAATTCTTCCATTGTAGATTTTATTTACCCCTGGCCAGAAACTAACTTACCTCGTTGCCATGTAATGTTTTGTTGTGGTGTAGCCTCTACAAAACGTAGGCTGATGTGTTTTCTAGATTTCATGTCAAAAGTAAGTGCTGCCAATAGCCCTATTAACAATGCTTGTCTTTTTTTTTTATGCATCCTAATTTTTATCATTGGGAAAAAAGACTGAAGAAAAGCAAAGCACCCTGCCAGCACGTGTCTTTTGTCACCAACTCTCCGCATAAGAAATGTTTATTTAGAAAAACCTTCACTCACAATTTTGTGATACATGTTGCCACACAAAATGAACCTAGCAAGCACCGTCAATAGTCTCTATCCCATATTACCGTTAGTGGCCGGTTATTAAAAAAACAAAAGTTATTTGTTGAGAATAAATTCACTACTTGGTTATCTTCCTAGTCTACATGCACAAAGAGGATGTTACAGTTTTGCTTGGTATTTATGTTCTTTTTGGTGAAATAGGTCCAGAACTTGCAAAAAAAATTTGTTCTTAGGCCTACTGGACTTTTTTTCGTATATGAAAAATATCTGTCGAGTTTATTAAAAAAAAATACTATGATGCTAAGCCAAGGGTAAAGCCTAATTTCCTTTGTAAATACTGCTTATGCCAATTTTCTTTGGCCTAAGTAGAATTTAACCGGCGTAACCAGCAACCCTCTTCAATGTCGGTTGCCACTCGCCGTTTGGCAACGTCAAATCAACAATTGGCGACTTGGAATTTAACCTTACTCGCCAAAACGGCGACTAGCAATTGAGAATGCTACTCAGGGAACCGTATAAGTTAGAGACGAATGGTTTGCGGCGTTATGCTCAGATTTGTAATAGCTATATAACAGCTTTTTCTGCATTAATACTACCGTAATGTTGAAGAAAATTGTACACTTTCATAAATACATAAATGGAGAAACCACGCATCGTGCAAAAATGTATTTGGCGAGTGCTTTCTAAGGTCTCCTGGCCAAATGGCGAATGCTACTAGATTGACATTCGAGAGGGTTGGTAACCAGGTGTAAAATATGTCAAGGTACAAAAGAAACTGGACATCATGTAAATGAGGGTTAAAACATAATGGAAGATGGAAGTGTACATAAGGGAGCCAGAGGAAAAAAAAAACTTTTTGTGTTACGAAAGTAGATTCTGTTATGAAAAAGAATATTTCAGAAACCAGTTTTACCTTGCAGTTTTGTGATAAATTAATTATCAAGCTAGACCTATGCCTAGTTAGGATAATATACTGCATTTTATTTGGCCAAATCTTCCTAGTTAGCAACCCTCTCGAATGTCATTCCATTTGCTGTCGCCACTTGGCCAGTAGACCTTACAAACTACTCGCCATTTCAGAATTTATACTCGCCACATAACAAAAACATCTTGCACAATGCATAATTTCTCTAATTTATACATTTATAGAGTTGTACAATTTTCTTTTACCCCAGTACTGTTGCACAAAAGGCTGTTGTGTGTAGCCCTTGTAAACCTGAGCATAACGCCACAAACCGTTAGACTCTACCTTACATAACGGTTCCCGAGATATCTATTTGAGCGTAATTTTCTATTGCTAGTCGCCGTTTTGGTGAGTAGAGCTAAATTCCAAGTCGCCAATGATGATTTTCATTCGCCGAGTGGCGACCGACATTGGAGAGGGTTGCTAGTTAGGCATACTTTATGCTTGTTTACCTAGTTTGATCAACACGTGCCCAACTTTGGATAGAAAAATGGGTAAACCTCCACTTCATACTAATTTAAAACAACTTCATAAAGGATGGTCTTTATTAGTTGCCCTTCCGTTGTCTTGGTCAAGAACTAGCATGATCTTGACAATATCTTGACCAAGACCTTGCAAGACCTTGTTTTAAGTTTTGTAAGATCTTAACGAGGTGCACCACCCTACACAAAAATGCCACTGACTCTATACTTGGTTACACGTTAAGAATACCAATCTGATAATGCGGATATTGATAGCGAGAAATAACATGTAGCAGCTTTATTTCTTGTAATGGTTTGTTTAACTCCTATAGGCTATGCACAACTGGCACACAACCCCGATGTTTAAAAAAAAATCGTGATACTGGTGGCACATAAATACATGACAATGTAGCCTATTTTTTTTTAGTTACAAAAAAAAGTGAAAATAGGGATCACTTTTCTGGAACAAAATTCCTTTGGCTTTGGGTTTTTGAATTTTTGAAAGAAATATTACTATTCCTTGTGGCACACAAAACTTTTGCGTGTCCCTCAAAAAAAAAAAGAGTTAGGCCTTAAATTTTTTGTTTGGGGGCCCCCCCCCCCCCACTGAATTAGCTTTTTCCATCCAGAAAAGACAGTCCTTTCTGCATGGGTTTTTATTTTTACAAAAATTATAAAAACCTTTGATGCTGTAACTTCACGGGGAGTAACATTAAACAAAATGCTGTCAAGAGTATAAACCAAAAAATTTGCCTCCTGCCACAACAGATAAGTAGCCATATATGCATTTTTTATGCCGTATTTTCATTTTTTTTTTAATGTGGAATTGATTGCGGAATTAATGCGGAATTAATTGTCATGCTTTTTTGGGGGCTACCCTCAATAGAGTCGTGGGAACTCTCCACGAGGTCCCAAGGAGGTCACCACGAAGTCCCAAGGAGGTCTCCACGAGGTCCCAAGGAGGTCTCCACGAGGTCCCAAGGAGGTCTCCACGAGGTCCCAAGGAGGTCTCCACGAGGTCCCAGAAGTCTCCACGAGGTCACAAGGAGGTCTCCACAAGGTTGCGTATGAAACACAGCTAGGTAAATGAGGTCCCAAACTGGTCTCCAGAAGGTCCCTGGCTAGTCTCAAGGAGGTGTCCGCAAGGTCGTATATGTTGCAAATGAGACCTAATGGGGACTAGGAATTGAGGTCTCCATGAGGTCACTTATAGAGACCTCCTTGGGACCTTAAATTTTTGTAAGGGCTTGGACATGAGTGTCAAGATTGAGAATGGAAAGCTAGAAACCAGCTGGCAGCGAAGTGATACACATACTGGACATGTCATCCATAAAGAGTCGGCCCACACACTGGCAGTGAAGAAAGAGGTTGTGAAGGGATTGTGGAATAGAATGAAAGTGGCTTCAAGCAATGCTTATCCAGAAAGAGAAGTGGAAGAAGAATTTTGAAAAATGGTGACAAGCAGTGGATTTGGGAGAGTGGAAGTGGGCCAATGGTTGAACGAAAAAGAAAAGCCAAGGAACAATGCGAGTGAACCGGATATACGTACGCTGGTGATACCATACATAGGAAGAATTAGTTGGAAAATTAGGAAGTGGTTGGAAGGAGTGGCTAGAGTTGTTTTCAAATATAGAAAAAACATTTGAAACATGATTGGCAAAGACACAGCGGACACTAAAAACCAAAAGGAAGTTGTTTACTGCATCCCGTGTAAGCAATGTGACCAGGGGTATGTGGGGGAGACAGGAAGAAAACTTCAGAGCCGAATGAAGGAACATGATAAGGATATAATTCAGGGCAAAGAGAGCCAAGCACGAAGTAGATTGGGGGAAGAGTGCTATATTAGATAAAGAGCATGAGTTATTGTGTAGGGGGCTGTATGAAGGGATATGGATTAAGGTATTGGGCAACAGAACTATGGAGGGCAACAGAGGACTGGATAAAGTGGGTGAATGGAAAGAAGTGTGGCAGTGAGACGATGTTAAGTGGTTGTCTGGTGTGGGTTATTTTGGTAGTGGTTGTTGTGCTGCTCAGGGGTTTTGTGTTAATGGTTTATTATTTATTGTTCATTTGCTTTATTTTACTTTATTATTCATTGTGCTTATTTCATAATTTAATTGTTTATTATTTATTGTTCAGTTGCTTTACTTTACTATTTATTGTACTTGTTTCATAATTTTTATTTTTAGTTTATATTATATTTTTATGTTTATTATTTTTATTTTTATTCTATGTGGTTTATAAGGATAAATTTATTAGGTAAATTATTTAATGACTTTATTTGTTAAAGTTATTGGGTTATTTTGCATTTTGTGAATTGCCCTTGTTCAGTTAATTCAGTTCAACAGTTAGGTATTATTTATTTATTTACAGTTATAAAGTTTTATTTATTTATTAATTATTTAGTTTATTGGGAATATTTAATTGTTGAATTTTTATTTATTTGGTTGCCTGGGTGTTTGACCGTATTGTACCAGGTGTGAAGAGGATTTTGGTGTGTGTGAGGTGCTTGGCTGCTGGGGGGCTGCTCTTCATGGTTTGTTGTTGCTTAGCAACAGTGGGAGGAGCCAAGTTTGAATGTGGTAGCTGCTGAGAATGCCCAGTACGACTGGGCGAAAGCTCCTGTTATTTATCTGTTTTGCTGTGATTAGGCTTGACGTTTTAATTTCATAATTTCACAGTGAGTGTGGTTATTAATTAAGTTTGGATTTAACTGCTGTGGCAGGAAAACAGAGTTTGATTTAGATGGACATTTTCTATAACATTGGTGATCCGTCAAGTAAAAATAAAGAATATCTTCTAAGTGTCTGTATCCACATGTATATGAGGTTAAGTACCCGAAGGCAGCCCCTCCTAATTCACAACTAAGCTAGTGTGTTTGGACTTTTTGCCCGAAAAGAACAACAAAAAATAAATACAACTATACATGAGTTTTCCAATAATGGCGACCGGAAGTGATGGGCGCTACTGCAGGGTTGGAACTTTTTTTAAATGGATGCAGTTAATCTTCTAGATTGAAGTTCGGGATTCGATTTCCCCAGAATTGTAGCTGGAGTGTATGGCTATTAAATGCTGCATAGTTTGATCGTTTTAGTCCATTATTGGTGGAGATATGCTTCGGCAAAGACCGAGGTCATTTTGGACTTGGCAATCCGACATTACAGTGACGACCATGAATAACCGTTAAAATTTGAACGAGCGCGCCGTCGAAGAAGGCGCCCACTGGTGACGGATCAACGCAATGAGCAAGAGGTCTCGGATGTGGAAGAGGATCGTAGGATGAGGAGCATTGCAATGCCGCCAGCTTGGCGCCGCAAAGATGTCTATGCAAAAAGCGCTACCGGTGGTGAATTGGTGCAATGAGGAAGAAGATACGGAGGCTTTAAATGAAATAACACCGGCAACTTAGTGTAGACAACGCAATTTCCGAAATGAAGAGAGACAATCGGCTGTCCTTGTGGTAGCGGTATCGGGACCGGATCGGGATTGGAGAGGAAAGCTGGACCGGGAATCGTGGCGCCGGGAGAAAAAGATACCATATTCGCACCATGAGCCGAACCGGTTTCAGGATGAAAGCGGGGTCAATGCATAGATCATGGTACAGGGTGGCTGGATGAAGGTGCAGATACAGCTGGGATCCAGAAGAGAGTTAGTCAGAGGATCGAGAAGCTGGGCTGGACATTAGGCCGGATCGCAACTTTGAAGTCAAGAGGCCGTTGGATCGGAATTGTAAGTAGGCGAAACTTCAAGCCAAAGTGGAGAGACAATCCGAAGGGTCGAGGTCGACGTTAATATCAGAACTGTTCGAAGGTGAGGCTCAAAGATGAGCGTGATAGGTCACAGGGGATAAATCCTCTGTACAGGATCGAAAGTCAGAGGATCCCCGTGCAGCGGAAAACTGGCTGGGAAGGAGAGGAGCGGATCAGAGAGATGCATGAAGTGGCGTGATCCCCCTGTATCTGTGGAAAGGAACGGGAGGTACGAAGAAGAGGTGAAATCGGGCTCAGAGGTAAAAAGTCGCGGGAGGAACGGATTACAGTCCGCAGAGGCAAAGGAGAGTGGTTCATTGCAAAACAACCGCGATGGCTAAAGGATCGGAGTCGGACGAACTGGAGATGGAGGATCAGAAACCCCTGTAAGACAGCTACTGACGGGTCTTGCTGAAGTGTCACAAAAATGTCTTTGAAACGTGGGAAACGGAACCGGGAGAGGCAGGCCAACAGGTGGCGAATAACGGGGCAGCGGACTGGGGGCCGATCCTAAAGGAGTTGCTGTTATAGGAGACGTCAACATCGGACGACAAAATCGTTGATGTGGACCAAACGGCTAAATTTGCCACAGGCCGGGAATTCTTGTAGAAACCTTGAGAAGATATGAGATGGAGGTTGCAAGAGTGGACACATCCGAAAATATACATTACCTGTTTTTTATAGCGTTTCCCTCCTTTTGAGCATTAATTCCCCTACAAGCTTGAAAGTTGGCTTCCCAGCCGGGCTTGTACTACTACGCATGTGAAGGATTGGGCTGGCTATATATACTCGGCACAGCCATCCAATGGCATTATTTCTCTCACCCAGAACCTAGACCATGGAGGGGAGGCAATAACAAAAATTAAGCAGGTGAAGGGCCTGCAATTTTAGTCTTTTTATAGCCGACGAAATATGCATTACCTGTTTTGTATAGCGGACTTTGTCACTTCGGAGGAGGGCTGGGTTCGCTTTCCCCTCATGTACAAGCCGGCATCCCCGGGAACTAATCCCTGGCGAAGACAACCCTGAGTCCTAGACCAATTTCACTAAAAGCCGAAACTATATTTGCGGGCTGAGGAGCAATCCGCTGTTTCGGAAAGGGTTACATCCTAAGTGAGGTCAGTGTGGTAAATTGTTATAATCTAGTAATGGTTAAAGAAGCAGAAGAAGGAACCGCATGCAGGGGTCGTCTTAACACCGCGGGGTACAAGATAGGAAATCAGAAAAATATCGACATCAGCCTACCTTGTTGGGAAGATGGTGCTCCCATGTGTGAGACGGACAGGCGGATGGTGTGTGGTGTCGCAAATGGTACTGGCAGATGTGAGGAGCGGATGTCGTCCGTAGGATGGAAGGCATGTGAAATGAGCAGGCGGGATGACGAATGTTCTTGTAGATCAGTGGATGTGTCCGAATGATGGATGATTGTGTAAGGTGAACGCAAGATGTGTAATGTAACGGATGCGAGGAGCAGACCTTGTCCGTAAGGCGTATCGTGGTCAACATAAAAGTGGAACATAGTTTCGAAGTTGAATCACAATGCAGACAGCTGTTTGGTGAGGTATTAGGATTGAATTGACCGATTTTCTTGAGGAAAAAGAGACTTCGGTCGTTGGAAGCCAGGTACTACGTAGAAAGGTGAAGGAATAGACTGATAAAGTTAAGTTTGTGAAAACAAGTTCCTAAAAACGGAGGCGAGGATCGCGATTGCACCGTCCCCAAATGGGAGGCGGATGAAACAGAATCGTCGTTTGAAAAGCCGCATAAATGACCAAGAGACGGATGAGAATGATGTTTAGGGGAGGACACGAAAGCCTAATGCTACCCCTGAAGCCTTGCCCCGACACGGGGAGCATGGCATCACGTCCGTTGAATGCGTGGAACACAGGGATAAAGCTGGCAGCGTTTTCGTATTGCCACACTGAATACGATGAGATTTTCTGGAATTGGTACGTGGCAAATGCCTCCTTCCAGAATGTAACAGGAGAGGTGGAGGTTGATGTTGGAGGATCGTCATCCGGGGTGTGATAATCGCAGGTTGTGAATGAGGGATCTCGAAGTGGCGATGGTGAAGGCTAAGGAGCTTCTTGCTGAAGCGTGGCTACGGTTGGTGATGAGGATGTGTCCAAAGGACGAGGATGAAGCGGCGAGCGGATTGTGGTAGAACACGGGGCAAGTCTAAGACGTCGAGTACGCGTACCCATAAAACCGTTGTAGAACAACGGAAAGGCCAAAGCAACCCTTCTGAAGAGGAGCGGAAAGAGATACCTTACCGCGGGGCGGAGGTGCAAAGAAAGCAGAACATCTCCATAGGAGGAAGCCAATGTAGGAGGCGGAACGGTCGTTCGAGGACGGAGGTTCAGGAGTTGGAATAGAAGGTATATCCAGAAAACCGCTGTAAAAACAACGGAAGGTAGGATAACCTCAAAAGAAGAGGAGTGCGGAATGATGACTCGAGGTGAGCACCCCAGTAGAAATGAACCCGAAAGGACGCTGTGTCGGGGCTAATAATCCGAAAGAAGGGCTGCACAGGAGAATGCGCAGATGGCGGCGTTACGGAGGGACAGCATACTCCCTTCAAAGAAGCGAGCAGCAGTCAATGCAGGAAAAAGGTCCACTCCAAAAGGGCTGCGCAGATGGCAGTGCGCAGCGGGTAAAGGGACCGAAGACGAGGCACGTGGGTAATCTGAACAGATCCCCCCTCCACCCAGAAGCAAGGAAGACGTGAACCGCCGCGGGCAGAGGCCAAGCGGGGCAGCCGTTAAAAGGGGCGGTAGCCAGCGGAGGCGGATGGTGGAGGTTGGAGACGGAGGGCGGAGACGCGTGGTCCGCGGGGGAGGCTAATCCAACCGCAACCTTCCGTGTCGCAAGCCGTAAGGCGAGCCGCGTGTATCGTTGCACGGACTAGTTCGGTAGAAAGCGACTGGAGGGCGCTCGACGGAGGCGGTAGGTTGCACGGAATGGGGGATGTAGCGGTGGTAGTACACCGCGGAGGAAGAATTCCGTAAGCAGCGGATTCGGAGGGGGAGGCCCCAATAAATCCCGTTCAGTGGAAAGCTCGAGAACCTCCATGTTCTCAAGAGGCGGAGGAACAGGTGAAGCAGAAAGGCGAGGAAGGGGGAGATTCCCTGGGCGTCCCCTTTGCTCGCGGCATCCCGAAGCAGAGGTGGAGGAGCGGAGGGCAGTGCTAGAACGGAGGTAAGCACGGCGTCTCATCGAAGTGAACAGCGTGGCGCGTAGAGAAGAAAAGGTGAGCTCTGTCGCTCCGCTTCGACTATATATATGATGGTAGCGACCCGGAAGAACTCTGTTTAATCTCTAGTTTGAGCAGCATTGAGAAGGAGAATGCAAAAAAATAGGTAATGGATTTTTTTCAAGGCAACTAGAAAAAGGAATCCAAGAAATTAAACATCAAAATTCAACGAAAAAAATCGAATTTAATCTGTACATAAGTTGCAAGAACAGAACGGATTAAATATAAAACTTATTCTGCTTCAATTTTGCGAAAAACCAACTACCTCGAAACGACCAAGGATTTTCGCACGGCCGAAACTGGCCAGCAAGATGCAGAGAACCCAGAGTGTAGAGCAATAAAATGCATACAAGAGCGCAAGTTTAAGCGTTAAATAAAGCTTCAAAAGGAAAATTTTCTACAAAGGAAGAAGCAGAAAGAAATCCGTGATTGAAATTAAAATGATCCACAAGGCATCAACAATAAAAAGATGATTAAAGAGATCATGCAAAGTATTACGCCCAACACATTCAGGTTAGTTAAGAAAGTCATCAAACTTCGTAACAGTACTTTACATCAGACAAAAATGTGTGTTCTAGTAATACATCTGAATTTTTGAAATATGAGTGTGAAAGGTGATCGTCGTTTTGCAGCTAATGATACAAACTTTCAAAGTAAACCTTATTATTTTTTTTTCTATACAGTTTGGTAGTGTACGTTTAATGTGAAAAATTCTCACTACTGTTACTGCCGGTTACCGGTTTTTAAAGTACTTCAGATATTTTTCAAGTTTACAAGCACTTTTCCACACCTGGACTTTCATTTAATTTTCCAGGATATTTACAGGTTTTCAAATGCGTACGGACCCTGAACACAACTAAGTTGATATCGTAAGAGGAGACACCATGGCTTGACAGCGCCAATGTACAAAAATTGCAAACCACCTCTTAAAAATTTAGGTGCTTTAGTCCAATCAATACAGAATTGGAGGATCTGGGTTGGGCAGAGGGAGCCATCCACATTCGCAAATGACCAAAGGCATAAGGGCAAAAATCGGGAACGGGCCGAATACTCCTCAGGATGTTAACGGGACGGTACCGGGTTAGCCATTTTTATTAAATTTCCTCGATACACGACCGGATGTAGTTTTTTAAGAAATCATCTAACAATTATTCAGAGGTCCATGTGCCCGATTTCAGTGTTAAATGTGGCCCTTACCTTATTTTTTGGCGTTTCTCTCGAGGCCACCAGGATTTTAGCAAACTCGCGCCATTCAGCGAAGCACGGTCGAGTGAACGATAGTGTTACGGACTATATGCGACCGTTGCGCGCCTGATGACGGAATCGGGAGAAACGTGCTAAAGTCAAGACCAATTGAGATTGAAGCTGCGTTCCTCGCTCACTAGAGTAGCGAGGAACGCAGCTACCATCTCATTTGGCCTTAGCCAAAGTTGAACGCGATCGACGAAATCATTTATCACGTGCAAATCTAAAGAGAGACTGAAAAGTGGTCGAAGTTGAATTCCGAGAATAAATTGAAGACTGACGAAGAAATGGCCAAATATCTTTTTGACTGTTGACTTGCTTACTATTGAAACATAGGGATACATCATTACATTTAGCGTTGTAGAGGGCACCTACATTGCACCTGTAAACGCGGTCTCATATCAGACACTCGTGGTGAGGACACCTCAACACCACCGAAGAAAAAACCTGAGGGCAGCACTCTTACCTACCAGAAGAGCATCGTCTTTATGGCGATTACACATTAAAAATGTAAATAATGTATATTTTTTTTAGGCATAAAGCCAAAACAACATTCAGCTTAGTTGTGTCTTAGATGTTGAAAACACACGATATTTTTTATTTGTAACAGGTGACGACTTTGCTTATTTATGAAAAATGTCCGATGTTCAAACCAGTTTAAAATCTAACCTAAACTGCGATGTAGCCCTTTAAAAACTATCTGGACCATTTAATCTTTTATTTGTGCACTTAATGCATTTTGGTAAATTTAACTTCTTGCCATGAACCCTACCGGAGCTCCAATGTTTATGTTTGTCTATTTTTACGGACCCAGTGTATGATTTTATGTTTATTTTTTTTATAGCATCTCCATCCAAACTCCGACCGTAGTGAACCTCTAAAAACGTAAACAAACTAGCTTTTCTTCAGTAAAAACATGCACTGTATATAGCAGTTTCACTCCCAAAGTCGAATAATAATTCTGTGCATTACACTTCGTTCCCCCCCCCCTCCTTCAATAGTGGCGATGCCTAACATCGTAGTTTATTTTAATAGGCCTAGAAATCACGTTGTTACGAGTTGAAAACTCACTTGCACTTTCAAAGCCAGGCCTCTAAGTTCCAAGTCGGCAATTCCCTCCTTTGTCAATTCGAATCCATCCAACCAAAACACTGCTTCAATTCCGTCAGCCAGTCAGAGCGCTCAAGCTACCCCGGTCGTCCGCGCTGTCATGGCCGACTTCCGGTAATGACAGCGCGGCCGATTTTGGTCTGTCTCTCCTCCAAGCGTCCACCTCTTCCCCACTCACCCCCTCTGTCGCTCTCCTACAGGTCCGCGCTAACCCTCTACCTGCCTGCCAAGCAGAAGGCATAAAAACCCAGACGCAGTAGAGTATAGTTCGCACAGCACAGCTCAAGGATTCTCAAAGCTAGAGGTCACTACGCCGGTCGGGAGTGGAGATGCCGCGGTCCGATTGTTGCCATGCCGGGCAAAGGTAGTGGTTCGTATCGTACTTAGTTTAGCTTTAAAAGTTTATTTTTTGGACTTACATTTAAAATTTATAGTTTAAACTTAACTTAACCTCGTAGCTTTAGAAGGTAAATTTATGGTGCGTCAAGCCAAACGGCATTTCGGACGTTGGCGGCCGTAATTTAAGGGTTCACGGTCCCTTACTAAAAACCAGCTTTTTCATGTTTTTTTAAACGCAGTTTAAAGTAAACAAAGGACGGTTTGATCTTCGTGGGGTTTCCATTGATTAAACGCTCGGATCCACTTTATATAGGTAGCCGCGGCTCTATAATTTAAGGAGTTGACTTATCAACAGCAACTCTGGAAGGTTTAATGCTTTGCAGTATACACTTAGAAAAATAACTGTAAAACAGGTCTACTATTACTAGACAGCCGAGGCTGTTTATAATTTAGAGGGCTCTTTTGCGAAATCCCCTTGTGCCTACTCAACTCACTTTTTCTATTTGAAATTGTTTTAACTGAACATCGTGTTTGTTCTAGTGTTGAATTTCATTGTAAATTCCCCGTGTTATTTATAAACTAATCCAGTTGTAAATTTGCCAAATGTAAATGTAAAAGTGCGTTTTGATTTTTAACATGTTTGTTCAAAAATAAAACCAGGAGTTTAAAACCCAGTTGGTTTACTCGTCCGTCGTTCGCTAGAAGTAAGAAATTAAGACAATTCTCTTAAACTTAGCTTAGCTAGCCTAATTTTCCCACCTTGGTGGCAGCGTTACCGCTTATTATTACAGTTAGCCTACATTATTAGGACATGTGTAGCTCCATTCCCTACGCCGGGACTGTAGCTGTTGTGCTTGTTTGAAACAAAAAGTACCCCAAAGTAATAGTAAGAAGATCAAGTTACACCAGGCGAGCGGCGATGTTACAAGCACCTACCCCGTCGTAGCATCCGCCGTTACACACCTATGTAATGAAAGGTGGCGGGAGGAAGAAGCACGACTTGTTACTTCAAATGTATTGTTTATTTAGACCCACAAAACCGCACTCTTGTTTGTGAAAAAACTTCTTCTACCGGCCGTTTTTTGTTTCAATGTTACGGCAAGAAAACTTTTCAATTGAACGATAGGCCGTAGGCGTCCCCATCCTCTCCTTCCACCCCCTCCCCAAAAAAAAGTAGCCCACCGCAGTAAATTTGTTAACCAACCCCTTCCATATTTTCATAAGTTTCAATTTTACAGTTTTTGTAACCCACTTTTTTTTGACGGAGGACTATTCGGTTTGGGCGGAGGGCGATGGGGTGTGAGGAAGAGATAAGGCACAAGTTGAACATCATTATTTACACTGACAGTATTTTTTTTACTGCAAAATAAATGGTTTTTTTTTTTTAATAGATTGAGAGAAATTGACATTTATTTTACTTTGGCGAGTACCAGTACCAGTTCAACCACCCCCTTTCCTCCCCCCTCCCCACGGTACATTTTTTATTAGCCAGCCCAATTTCCAGAATTTTCAATATTACAGTTATACCTCAACCTTTTTTCGCGGCGAGGAGGGAGCTTGGAGGACTTCTTTGGTTCTGTGTCTGTGGGGTGGGAAGGATGAGGAGGAGGGGAAAGAGCGATTAATTACACAAAATGAGCTTGGTGATGATAATCACAGTATATTTTAACGCAAACGCATACAACCTCCACCCAACCCGAAAGAAAACGCTACTTAACGATCGACCCGTGGCTTCTATTTCAATGTTGCTGCTACCAAAGTTTTTTTCCCCCCCCAAGTTATTTTTTTTATTTATTTATATGAACGATATAAGATGCCACCCCTCTTTCCCTCCCCCTAAAAACACCCGCCTACCATGGTACATTTTTTTAACCATCCATTTTCCCATTTCCAAAAGTTTCAATATTACAGTTTTTATACCGAAATTATATTTGGCAGAAAGGAGACAGAAGTTCTGGGGTCGAGAGCTTACGACACAACATGATTTTCATGATGACGTTGGTGGTAGTTTTTTTTAATAGTTGAACTATAGGCCGTAGTAGTTTGGAGGGGTGTGTCCCCTCTTCTCCCCCCCCCCCCCAACCCCACAACAAATATTCCTACCACCACAGTATATTTTCTACTCACCCCCACACATTTTAACAGTTGTTATACCCCAACTTAGGTTTGGCGTGGAAGGAAGAAAGAACTTCTAACGTTTGGGTGTGGGAGGAGGGGGTTGGGTGGGCCAAGGAAGGGTAATTGACATTATGTTTGCCAAAGGCAAACGAACAGCAACTCTTCATTACATGAAGGATACACTTATGAAAAAATAAAGTAATGAAATAAAATACTTTACCGACCTACCAGTTTTATTTCAATGTTACAGCAACCAAACTTATTTCCTAAGGCCTAACTTGTTTAATACTTGAAAGTTAGTCGTTGTGGTGGTCCTCTGCTATCCTCCACTTGCCCCCCCCCCCCCCCCCCC
>JAHWFP010036674.1:31343-44815 GCA_023313725.1 Lithobius niger
CCCCCCCCCCCCCCCACCACACACACACACACACAAACACATACAAAAAAACCTTCCCTGTTGCATATTTATTTTACACGCCCGCTCCCACTCATTTCCAACAATTTCAATTATTATTGTTATACCACACATTTTTAGCGAGAAGTAGGGAGGATTTCTTTGGCTGAGGCAATTAGGGGGAGGGGGAATGGAACGAAGAAAATTAGGGATTCCACATAAAATTAAGTAAGTGCACAATAGGAGTTTCATGATGAAAGTGACAGTATTTTCTTTTATGCAAACGAGTTTGATGCAGCTCCTCAAACTTCTATTATCCTACCTAGCATGCTCTTAGTAACATTACACAAAATTATATTGGAACTATCTCAACAGAAACATGAGAGGGAAACATCATACAAACGAACGTTTTTGTATTATTAGCGTTGCAACGTTCGCAGAATCATGGGGGATTTCTACCGAGTTGGTGTTACGTTTTCGCTATCAACGTGCGAGTCAAGGCACACTGGGATTGCTGCGAGGAAGCAGCAGCTACTACATCAGTTGTCTTTGGCACGACCAAGCTGATTCACATCTGACGTCACACGTCCTTCAGCCAGCGGACATTACGTGCGTATCAATCCGCAGATTCGGCTCTCGGGCCTATATTGTTACGCGGTGTTGCGTGTGTGTGAAGAAGCCGGTACCATCCCTTTAAGCTAGCCTGAAACTGGGAATTCTATAGAAGGGACCTACAGCAACCAGTAGCTGGTCTTTGACAGTTCTCATCTAGAACAAGGAGTGAAGTGTTTTGAAGAGCTATGCAGCTGTCTGCCCATAGGCACACTTGAGAAAGGAAACAGTCAAGCCGACATTAGGTTTGTGAGGGGAAGACCAGCTAAAATATCGACTACAGCAAATGCCAAATCAGTGAAGGAGCATTTTTGGTCCAATGAAGGAAACATAGTCTTTGCCAGCAGGTATAGCTTTTGCTAATGTTAAAATTAAAAAGGGAAGTAAAGTTGAGACAATTCATTTTCCACAATCAGTGCGAAGTTACAGTCTGAACTAGACTATGAAAAGGAGATTGTGGCAGTAGAGAAGACAAAAATCGAGAGGAGAGGAGGGGAGGAGGAGGAGAGGAGATTAATCTACACCGAAACGGTACTAATGCGCTATGTCTAAAGTGAATGAAAAGGCAACACAGCACACTTATTACACATCGAAAACAGTTTTATGACAATTTTTAATTTTTATTGTACATTTCTTGCGAAACAATAACCCAAAATTGACCAATTAAAAAATTATTTACTCTACATCCCTGGCCTGAACTTACCTGGTACTGGTAATTTTTGCTATCGGGTCTTGTGGTTTCCACTATTCCTCCTACCTTGTCAATTTTGCAATGCAGTCTTCCGGCAGCAATAAAACGAGCAAGTTCCCTATGAAACAAACATTTAGTAAATTTCAAATTTCTTAGACCAATAAAATTTATTTCCCCTAAGATAAAAGATACAGGGTAGCCATACATTTTGCCCACAGTTCAACACTTATAAACAACTAGCATCGTACCCGGCTTCGCCCGAGGTTTTCTTTCGCCCGTGGTTTGGTTTGGTCCATGGTTGTTTCCCAGTTTTCGGTCGGTGTTGTGTGAACATTTAACTGCGACTGGCTATTTTTCTTCCTGTAAGTTCCCTTTTCCTCCCATCTTCACCCACCCCTTTCATCTCATCATCTCCCTGCCCTCACCCTTCCCTCCCTTCCCATCCTGTTACCCACACAGACACACTGCTCCACTCCCTGTTTATCGCTTTGGCTTGTGACGTCATTTATCACTGTTGCCTGAACGTTTACTGAGCTTGGTTGTTGTTTGGGATGGTGTTGTTCAGTTAATGGATAATTATAAGCTTATTGGTCAAAGACGCAATCCCCCCCCCCCCACCACCACACGGGCATTTACTATTCAGGCCCTCCTCCTCACTCTCAATTTATCGCTTTGGCTTGCGCAATCCGTACCGTGTGAAAAATAACTGTCCTTCGTGTGTGACGTCATTTAAGACATGCCTCTGAGATGACCGCCTAGAGCAAATTGTTATTCGAGGCAACAATGTGCCAAATTCAACTTCTTTTCAAGGCAACAACGTACCAGTTTCAACTTCTAGCCAAAGAATTGACACACTCGCCCGTTTTCATTGTAGGGGTTCTCCTTCCGGGGGTCGTCGTTGCTTTATTTCTGATATGAGACTTTGGTTTATAATGTAAGATGAACCATGGAAGGAAAGAAACTAAATTCTTTTATTGGAGAAAGCAACTTACAATTTTTTTTTTAAACTAAACCCAGGTCGGGATGAACAAAATGAAATGCTTTGCGGCATACTGTGCACACAATACAGATAACGAAGATATGGTGATACTACCACAGAACTCATTCTCGCAAGACAATCAAAGTTCTCCCAGTAGAATCACACAAAACTGTGTTACAAAGTGGAATAATCCTTTTACTTTCGGCTCCTTGAGCTTCCTCATCTGCATCAAATTATTTCCTAAATTATGCAATTCTTACATCTTTTCTGGTCGCCTCTTTCCTTGCTCCTTCGCACTTCCATACCACGGTTTTTTATGGCTGGCTCGAAAAAACTGCACCAGGGAGGTAGGAGGGAAATAAAAGTAACACGTTTTCGTAGGATTCTACTCGGCATACTTTGATTCTCCTGCAACAACAAGTTCACTGGTAGAATCACCATTTCTCATACATAAAAATCTCACTGTGTTACAAAGTGGGATTGATTCAAGAATTTGGCACGGAGCCAGCCCTCTTACCTGCAACTAAAGCAGGCCCTTGAGCTGCAACCCGTGGCCAGCTAGCCCAGGCACCAACTCCTTGTTATAGTGATTGCTGAATACGAAGTGAACACAGAGGGAGAAGGCCAGTTGGCCACCGCCATGATTTCCAAGGGTGACGCACCACAACCCGCCGTGGCGAACGCCACCACCGAACGCATGGAATGTGCACAGAAATGGCTTGTGTCTATGCCAGCCGACTTCAGGACCCAGCACAACCATCACGCTATCACCTGTGCAGTGACAGGAAAATGTGGCGGAACATATGACAGAAAGAAGCCACCCTGTCACCCAACATTGCTCATCCTGCAGCGGAGTTGTACACTGGATATATGACACCATGTAATGGATTGCGTCTAAAGGACGCTCGTCATGCCTACACAGGCGTAGGATCAACCAAGGCAGACAATAACGACCAGTCTTGTGTTCACGCACCACAGAAATAGATTCCTGTCGTGCGGATCACCATTCCCAGGTTCAAATATGCCAATTCGCTAGCCCTATTTCCCACGGCAATGCCTTCCCAGCCACTTTCCACGTCCACAATTTTAAACCCAGACCATTCGGCAGGTGGTGTCCTTAAAAACCTGAGCTACCACTGCCAAGTCCCAAATGACAGCATATCTAGTTAAAAGTGGCCGTTTGTATACCTTTCACAAATCAGTGAACCAGGGGCTGTGTAGAAAGCATGGCATCCTCTCAGCCCTGGTGGAACCTCAATATCACCATTAAATACCCCAGACCACTCTTGTACAACAATCCAATAGCAAACAACTCCACTAAAAAGTTAATACACAACACCACCGGCACAGCAACTGGATTCATGCCAAGATTTTCGCACCAAAGGGTGGAACCGTTCACAGGGTTTCTGTGTCTTAGCACGAATGGAGGTTCGTGGTGTCAAAGTTACTCTAGAGTAATCTGTGAGGAAGAAGCAGTCCGCGGAAGTGGCCAAGAGAGCCTGTATTTCACTGACATACGGCTAAAGCAACGAGAAAGACGGTCTTGCGAGTGAGGTGGCTGAGATAACAGGACGAGAGCGGCTCATAAGGGGCAGAGAGAAGTGATGTAAGGACAAGGGACAGGTAGAAATCAGGAAAAAGATGTCGGACCACTGGTCGCACAATTTCGAAGGACTTTATTTAAGGCAGAGATTCGAAAGTCATCCAGGAGGCTAGTACTGCCAGCTGCCTTAAATACAGTGTTAAGGGCGGATCGGTAAACCAAAATGGTAGCACCACGCAGTCCGTCTTTGAAGAGGTCACTTAGGAACAGCAGGTAGTCTGGAATAGAGGGACTGACTGAACTAATCTGCGAGGGAGAAACCATCGTTGCCAATGCTGTCGTAGATTTTGTTGGTAGAGGCTCGAACGGCTTTGGAGGCAATGCGAGAGGTCTGTTCTCTAGAAACGCCTGTCGCATCACGTAATCGGATGATAGTAGTCATGCATGTAGTTGCAGTGACTGTGGACGGTTGTGGAGCACGGTCCCTCTCTGCAGGGACAGAAGGTCAGGAGATTCCGGGACACAGCGGATTAGGCACTATCAAGATGAGCTACCCAAGGAACTGGGCAATCTTGCAAAGGACCTGTGGAAGGAGCTTGGGTGGAGGGAAAAGGTACCCGAAGAAATGGTCCCAATTCAGGGTGAGGGCATCCACGGCCCAGGCTTGGTCGTCTGGGACTATATAAGCTGACGAATTGGGGAAGTCTGGCATTGAGCCTTGTGGCAAAAAGGTCTACCATTGGCCTGGCCCGCAGATTAAGGTTTTGAGGATCCACTCCCTGGTGGAGGTATCCGGCGGGGCAGGGAGTCCGCAATGACAATGCGACTGCCCGGAATGTGTAATGAAGCAAGACTGTCTGATGTGACCTGATGAAGGGATAGGGAACGGGTGCTCGCTCGAATATAGTGTTGATGCAAGTAAGCCAGAACTGCTTTCAGAATTAAAATGAAGATGCGAAGGGCTGCGTTGAAGCCGAACGGTAGACAAAGAAACTCGTATACCGTGCCGTCGCAAATAAAGCAGAAGAGGTGCCGGACAGAGGCACGAAGCGGAATGTGAAGGTAGGCGTCTGCAAGATCTATAGAAATCGTCCAATCGAGGGGCATGAGACTGACGGATAGATTCTACTGTGCCCATTTGAAAGTGGGGATTGATTATACAGATATTGATGACTGATGGTAGAAGATAATTCGGAAGCATCCTGTCCTCTTGGGACACAGGCAGATGTGGCTGTAGAATCCAGGCCGGTACGGATTGGGAGCGGCTCGTATAGCATGCTTTACTATTAAATCAGAGATTTCGGCAGACAGGGTACAGGCTTGTTGCTGCAATCCTTGGCGGGGATCGCAGACGGGACGAGCAGTGAAAAGTCGGAACAAATCTGTAAGCGATGATTGAAAGAACGGTCCGATCGGTCGCGAGGTCCTGCCATAATGGAAGGAAGAAGCGCCGCCCCCCCCCCCCCCCCGACTGGAAGGGGCAAGGGGTAAGCGTCAGCGGCTAGGACAGCATTATGGTTCCGGCGATCGGGAATTGTGCACGTCCGACCCTTGTCCCCTAGTCCGAATGTGCGTTCTCTCTAGACGAAGGGGAGAAGGTGCCTGTCCTTCTGAACGCACAGGTGGAGGCAGAACCCTGTCGTCCCTGGGATTGTTGTGGTTCTGGTAACCGGGGGCTCGGGAACGGCGAGCGTGTTTTGTCCGAGCTAGCTTGGGTTTGCGAGCGATGTCAAGATGGGAGGGGGGGAGCAACTTAGGGATGAGGCCTCTGAACAGCGTATAGGATTCATGTATTGTCTGATTTCGCAAAACATGGCGAGTGGAATCGAAAAGATTGGGGGTCGTGTTGAGGACCACGTTACGAAGCAGTAGCATAGAATTGAAGAGGGTTCCAGGAAACCAGATCATAAAGTGATGTGTGGCAAAACAAGCCTTGCAAAACACTTGGCTGACAAGGGAAGCGAGGTTCCTAATGCCGACAGACGGAGGATCGACCGAAGCGAAGCTTTCACATAAGGTGTTAGCCGCAGTATTGAGAACATCGGCTTGAGAAACCGCTCGAAGGCCTAACCAAAGCAAACAGTCATTGTCGCGAAGGACAGAAGTAGGGACCGAGGTTTTCCGTGGGAGAAAGAAGGAGGTCCCGGAATCAGTTGGCCGTAAGAAATTCTGATTGTGGATAAGTGTCAAAGTTCTTGGGAGTGGCAGTGCCATCCCCCGTTGGTGGAAGAAGGACGTTTCACGGCCAGGTCGAGGAGGGGGATCTCTGTCGAGCTCCAGCGGGATACCATTACCCAAGAGAACGCCACCAGTGCGAAGCAAGGTAGTGAGCAACGTTGTTGACTGACCCACAACAGGCCGCTGGCGAGGTAGTTGATCGTGGAGCCCGAACCCAAAGCCCATAGAAAGGCCAAGATTCTTGCTGGGCTCGGCCGGTTGTGGGGAAGGCTAGTATAGGAAACAATCAGGGATAATGTTTTCCACCGTCTTCAAAAGGTCCGGAAGAAGGATCTCAGAAGGGTCCGGTTCACCTGGAAAAGGAGAATCAAAGTGTGCGCGTCGAGAAGGCAGATCGTCAGAGGATACCGATGCTTGAGCGTTGTCCATAACAGATTCTGAGCCGTCAGTCAGGAGGAGGCGGCCGAGAAGGACGCTGAGGTAAAGTCATGAATCCGGTTGTCGAGAAGGACCGGGGATATCCCAAGGAAACGTGAGAAAAACAGTGTGTTCCAGCCAGCGAAGTGTAACGGCGGACGCTACGACGGCTCAGGTGCTTGTAGCGCCTCCGGTTTCCTGGTTTGACACGGAGATTCAGCTTAAGGTGTTGCGGTGATTATTGCGACTTTTACGGCATAAGCACAGCAAGGGCTACTGTCCCAGCATGGGGGATGGAGCGCAGGGTCCTAAATTAAAGGGGCCTAACCTTAATACTGCTGGTAAATTTTGCTGCCACCAGCGATGGAAATTTAACCGTTTGTCAAGAGCTAAACTAAAAATGATTTACATATTTATTTACACTTAAACAGTTAATCGACTAGCAAACGAACTGAAGTTAAAAACTCCTGGTTTTTATTATAACAACAGAGAATATAAAATTACACTTTACATTTAGTTTGCACGGAAGCTTTTGAAATAAAGTATTTAAAAAGCACTAGTTTGAATTTACAACATGTAATTCGTTATCACAAGTTTTTACTAAAACGACGTTTGTGTTTCAGAATAAAACAACCACTTAATTTTTCGAATAGAAAAAGCAATACTGAACGCTCCGCAGAGTCGTCCGCAAGATTGAACAGCCCAGGCTGGTTACAATCTATCAAACAGTATGTTTCAAACACGCATGAAAGATCAACCGTTTCACAGTTTTGTTTCTAAGTGATAAAACAGAGCCTTAAACGTCCCAGAGTTGCTGTTTACAAGTCAACTCCTCAAATTATAAAAGCCTCGGCTACTTATAAAGTCCGTCTGGAGTGAATAACCAATGAATCCCACACAAAGATCAAACCGTCAGTTATTTGAATTAAAGTTTAAAACAAATAAGAAAGATTTTGGTTTTTAGTAAGAGAACCACTCTGACGTTATGGGGTGAGAAACCTAAGATGCCGCTACTGGCGTCACCACCATAATATTCCCTAGCTAGAGAGAGTTTAAGTTACGTTTATGAACTAAAATTTAGACTTGGGGGGTCCTAAATTAAATTTTCAAAAGCTAACAACAAACATACGAACCACTACCATCGTGCCCGGCATGGCATTCCCCGGACATGGCGTCTCCACTCCCGACTGGCGTGACCCTTCTCTAGCTTGAGATCTGTGAGCTGTGCTAACTATGCATTCTGGGGCTGGGGTTTTATGCTGGAGAGGAGGGAAAGCGCGGACGTCGAGGATAGCTGCGGGGGTCTGATTGGCTGAGGGCCTCGAGAACAATGGAAAGTGGGAGGAGAAGTCGGTTGAACAAAGGGACTGGGTGCAGAGCCGTTTGAAGGAGTGGGAACATGTAAAACGGAAAAAGATAGGCCTGTTTTGAGTTTCACTCATTTGAACTTTCGGAAATGGGCCTTTATTTTGTATTATTGGCTACGGATTGAATATTTACATGTTTGTAACGTGAATAGGCTCTTGTTAAAGCTTGATACTTGGCTTTGGGTAATGCAGAGAACATTACTATTAAATTAAACAAGCTTTTAACTGTAAACTGCAGTGTTAAACACCACAACTAGTTTTGGCTGGGGAGGGGGGCAAAAAAGGGTTTTCGAAGTTTTTGCACAGTTTGACTTTCGGAATTGCATGGAAACAGATCTTTGTAAGAATTCTTTTGGTTTTAATAGTAGTTCAAGCTATCAGTAGCATTTGGTTGGGTCTAGTCGGGCTGAGAGGAGAACTATAATAAACATATATACACTGAAAAATTCGTGTCCGGTAGAATGCCAGGTCGTAATATGTTTATACGTTTGGACCTATGGTAGCGTTTCTGGGGGCAAATGATTATTATAAAAAGGCTAAATAAATGAATAAATAGTTTAGTTTAATTATATGCTAAAACGCATAAAGTTAAAGTAGAGGTTTGAACCATAAATTAACGGACAAGGGTTGATCTAAGTGGAAATTTTTCATAGTAGTTGCGATCGTTCAAACACAATAAAAAATATCACACTTCAAAAATGGTTGTCACTATATGGAAACATGGTTCAGTATATTTCTCCTAAAACACAACTAAGCTAGTGTTTGGGCTTTATGCCCGAAAAATACGAGTATTAAAAGTACAAAAATACAAAGTTCCAATAACGATGGCGGCCATGAGGCATTAGCACTGTCGGTGGTTTTGGTCGGTTTTCAAATGCAGTTTTAATGGTCTTCCAGGTGGAAAGTTCAAAATCGGGCTTCCCCAAGAGTCTTGTATTTGGACTGGCTATTAAATGTCGAAGAGTTGGAATAGAATCGGACCATTATTGGAGAATCGGCCAGATATGCCTCGGCGAGGCATTTTGGATGCCTCAAGAAAAAAAATTTCTATTTTCTTGAAAAACGGGCGCTTTTCGGTGGCGCTCGTTTACACGCCCCCGGACGCAGGATTTTATTCGGGGTTCTTGAGAACTCGGAATAAAAGCTATAATGTAAAGGTTAGTGCACACAAGATATGCAATGAACACAAGACCGCCAAAATTAATGCAAAAAAAAATTGACATGATATAAAATACACAGTTCACATAAATGTTGACTTTGCCGTTTTGTGTTTTTTGGGGGACCAACGTTTTTGTGGCTCAGAGAACTTTAAGTAAAATTAAAAGTTACACATAGAAAATAATGTTTTTGCAGCCATTAACCAAATACTGTCCGCGCTGCTTGGTGCAGGAATATCGTACAAGCATTTGAAAAATGGGGCAAAAAGACATTTATCAAGAAACACACTAGTTTTAAAGTGAAAGTACAAAGTTAGGGTTTTTGTAAAAGAATACTGTCAAATGAGGCGTCCCGCCACTTAATCGTTCGTACAAGTCCGGATTATGTCCAATTGCCGCGTCTTTTTTTTCTGTGTGACGGCCAAAAACACCTTGCCGTCCACCCTCAACCTAGGCTGCGATAGCGGTTAGAAGAGAATATTCTGTGAACACGTGATAGAACACCGGCTCTATTTAACAGCAACTAATACCACTAGAATGGTTTTAGGTTACCAAACAACTTGTTTACATAGGCAATTTGACACCGAAGGATTTTGAGATAAGACCCATAACTTAAACATAATAATACAACACTGGGAAGTTTTGTGGATAAAAACTAACAACCTTTTAACGACAGAGTTGACCTTTCGCACTCAGAGGTGAGACAGACAGCTGTTTTTGGAAAGAAAGCCGTTTCGTAGAAAACTTAAAGAAGAGCCAACCGGGGACAGATTGCAACTCCCGTAGAATGTCCCTAATGAACATTTAATTAGTGTCGTTACAGTCTTTGTCAATATTCTCCCACATAGGGAGACGTTGTTAGTGACAAAAAGAGTAAAGCATAGGCACTTAAAATTTAGGTGTGAAGGCCAAAACGGGAATTAACTGAGAGTTACTTTAAGATGAGCTCTCAACAGACTAAAATGACAAAATTAAAAATGCAGGTAAAAATAATTTTCAGTCAATTTGTACTGAAACGAAACGTTTAACAATTAAATGTTTAACGAAAATGCTGGCTTGATGCAGCAACATTCACTAAATGCTTTCCATGTTTGTCCAGTAGATTCTGAAGTTTTAAGATTTAAAATTCAGCAAATACACTATTTTAGGTTTGGTTGCTCCTAGATGGAGCCACGGTTGTAGCGACAAACTACACATTGTTTAAAGAAAACATGCACGGGAAATTTACTTGGTTAGATTTCCGGTTTACTTGCAACAAGAAAAAAACTCTAATTTAGAGAAAAACTACTTTAGGTTAGGTATTTAACCTTCGTTTTATTGGAAACACCAATTCAGTGCTAGAGCCATAATAAATGCATTTATTTCCACCCTAGACTGACATAGAATTCACACTAAAACATCGGTCCTACTTTTAACAAAACAAAAAAGGCTGGGAAAAAAAACTATGTTTAAGTTTTTTTTTTTTTGCTTAACACACTGGCTTTAAATTAGATTAAAATCCGGCAACTTTACTTTACCAAACTCTGGGAAAAAATCAAAGCACATAGGGGGAACACTTTTAATGCCGACCTTTAAATTACTTGTTTCCAACTTATGGTTGGGGGAAGTTAACTCACGTAACTTAATCCATTCGTCAAAGTTAAACTCGCTAACCTTGGGTTTATCTGACATGACTAAACTTTTGTTTATATCACTAGCTGACAAACTTCGTTTTATTTTGCCCGTACGAGGCAGGTTCAACGTATTTTCCGTTGATTGTTTACGCCAACAAAGATGGCGACAATCCATCCTTTGGTCAAGAGAGGGGGCTTGTGTCTCATTATCTCGTAATGGGTTGACTTCTGAAGTTTTCAGCACACCCCTTTCGTCTGCGCTTGAGGACTTAACGACGATTGGCGAAGGCACTGTGGGGGTTTGGGGCTTGACCAATCCCGCGGGGCTGGTTTGATTACGGGGGCTTCTACGTTTCTTTGATTGACGTGGGCCGTTTCTGACGGGGGGCGTAGCCACCTCGGCTGGCACGGGAGAAAAATCACGGGGCGTGGCGATTACTGGCCTGCGCTGTTTGGTTAATGATTCTAATCCTGTCACGCCCAAAACGACATCGTAGAACGAATTGTTGACCGGTGTAATGCACGCTACTGTTTTTAACACGGTGCCATCATCTAACCTTAGCCTGAGATTTACCTGATCTAAAGTAAACACTTCACTACACAAGGCAGTTTTACATTTAATCTTACGTTTTAAGCGTGGCCAATTTCTGGCGAGCCTGGCGCTAACTAGCGAAACTGTGCTTCCGGAGTCGCATAAAATATTAATTTTATTTTTCCCTATGCTACCGGACAGAGTGCTAGCCTTAAGAATTTTACTGGCATTTTTCCCTACTGGGAAACATGCATTAACTTGCTGGGGTTTCGAGTTAAGCTCGGGGCATTCACTACGAAAATGTTGGGGAGAGTTACACACGTAGCAGCGCCTAACTCGATCCTGATTAGGGTTAGTTTTTTCACTAGCACTAATGTTTATGGCAGGGTTCCCTGCGTTTACACGGACAGATCCGGCCGGATTAGCTGTCGTGTTGTGGTTACGGTTGTGACCACGCTGTTGACCAGTAGGTTTAGAACCTTGGTTCGACGCTACAGCTATGGGCTGTGTTTTGGCTGCACGAGTGGCAGCTTCGGTAGCAATTTGTTTATTGCGGGTTGTGAATTCATCACATAACTGGGCCGCTTCGGCCAGGGTCCCTAGCTTTATTTGATCCGGGATCCATTTCCTAAGTTGGGTAGGGCATGCTTTGTAGAATTGTTCCAAAAGCATTAAATTGACAAGTTTGTCATAGTCCCGGTTAACTTTAGCCAAAGCTAACCAACGAGTAAACAATGTTTCTAACTCAAAGGCATAGTCAAAAAATTGTTGATCAGCTTCTTTCTCTAGAGAACGAAACTGTGTTTGCACCGACTCTTTAGTCTGAACAAAACGGGCAAGTATTTTACTTTTTACTAAATCATAGTCTTGCATCTCAGCGTCTGTTAGCTGATCGCAAACTTTAATGAAAACCTCCCCGACGAGGGGTTGGAGTCCCGTGACCCATTGATCTCTAGGAATCTTTTGACTAGTCATTGTACGTTCAAAAATCTTAAGGAAACTGTTGATTTCAGTTTTAGGCGTCCAATTGTTGACGAGACGAACTACGTCCGCAACCTTACCATGTCTTGTAACTGGATTTGGAGGAGCTGGGGGAGCACCGTGAGCTCCGTTTGGAGCGGGGTTAAGATTTAACGAAGCAGCGTTTAGCTTTGCTAGTTCTAGCTGCTTATCTAGTTTGGCTAGGTCCATGGCACTAGCACGATCACTAATTTGGGCTTCTTGGTCCCTTTCTTGGGCTTTAAGAGCGGCTTCCCTGTCTTTAAGGGTTAATTCATGAGCCCGGCGTTTTTCTGCATCCGCCACTTCTAAGGCTCTTAACTTCAACTCTTCTGCTTTCAGAAAAAGTTCATTCTCTTTAACTGCTAATTCTTTTTTTGTTAAAAGGATAGCTTCTCTCTTTTCAATAGCGCTTGCTAATGCATCAGAGAGTTCGTTTAAGTCTAATTTGCCATCTTCGAGGGCTGCTCGCAAGATTTGTTGAGATTCGGTTCTAGAATCACTAACGGTAAAACCTAAGTTTAAACATGCCTTCTTGAGGTCTTTGTTTTGTAAATCACGAATGATTTCTTCGAGTTGATCCATTTCGGACATTTTTGCGTTTTAACGTGGTCTCAAAATAAAGCCTTTATAAGTGAAACAAAAATTAAAAGCAGCCGCTTAAAATTTAACGTTACGTTTGAGCAGAGCGAATTAATTAAAAACTTCTCTCCCAAATCCAGTAAGTCGATACAAAAAAAATACACTCTCAAGAACCTCCAGCACTCTGGTATATGAATAGCTAAATTGCATAAATGCTATCAACTACAACACTCGGCTTGGCGGCCTCTAAGCATATCTCGTGTACACTCACCCAATTGTACAATCGCTGTACGGTCAGTCTGTCCTTCCTGTTTCCATCGCAACACGGGAAGTCCGGCACTGATTTCTGGAGTCGATCGTCTCTGGCGGTCTAATCCACGGGACCTCGGTGTAGAACACAAAATCCTCGGCTAGGCTGTACGGAGCGCAGGTTTCCTTGCGGGCCTCTTCTCCTACAGCATCGGTTGGGGTTGGGACGGCTCTCGGCTTGAGGACGTCTACTGGAAGCGGCAGCTGCTGCTTCCTGGCGCCGGCAGTTGTTGGGGGCTGCTGGGCGGTGGTTGTACTGTTTTTAGCTTTCAGTACGACATCTACTTCGTGACTTAGTCACAGGCATCTGCTTCGTGGCCGTATTGTCGGGACCACAGACGTCTAGTTGGAAGTGGCTTGCATCCTTCTAGGTTTTCTTGCATGTAGCATGGCAGGGGGGAAACGCTTGACGGGAACAGCACCTGTTCATCCCACCGCTGCCCACCAGTTGTAACGGCGGACGCTACGACGGCTCAGGTGCTTGTAGCGCCTCCGG